>JAYMSP010003601.1:0-19159 GCA_036897095.1 Plantago elongata
GAAGGAGACAATATAGAAGACGCCGTGTATGTGCCAGTCTCCTTGCTAGTGGAACCAAAAGAACTATTATGCCATGCTAAAGTTCGCTCCTTTGCAAGCCAGTTGTACCAAATAATACTAAAGTTACGTCGACAGCTACCAATTAAAATCGAGTAAGTTGGATTAAAACAAGTGTTTTTATCATGTAAGTTCCAAACTGGTTGTTATAGAATTATGATTGAATTTGTTTAAAAAATACATATAAAAACTCAATTCAAATTAAGATAATTTAACGATTTTATAAGGAAAGAGTTTGTAATATATTCCCAAATAGTCTAATAATAATTTGTTAATTAAATATGTGATCTTGTGTGGAAAAAGTTTTGTAATGATGTAACTTTCATAGTGGCAAAAATAATTGGACAAATTGATTAGTAAATGGACATGGTGTTAGGTACTTGGGTTTTGAAAATTGGGATTCGGTTGAAACTTGAAACGTAGAATTGACATTTGTGTGTTAATGCAATTGTAGCCACTAGCCAGTGTCGGGGACAAATTCAGTTTCAAAATTTTATGTATGTATAGCGTATATTATTAGACCTTGTAAGTATGCAACTCGTATTATTGGAACACATAGTTTAAGTTATATAATAAGATGTATATGAAGATACATATATTATTGTTCCGATAATAAATTGTATTTTATATCTTTTGAAAGTTGAAATATTATTTGAGTTATGTTAACTAATCGTTGTTTTCAAATGATGAATTGATTTTGTTGTGCTAAATTAAGTTTAAGATTTAATTGAATAGGACATTGCTTTTTCAATGAAGAATGATTTTTGTTGAGGTTGCAAATACAACTTTTTTAATATGATGTATTGATTTTGTTAAAGTTGAATTAGACACAGTAACATCATTAAATAGTGCAAAATAATGAGAGTGACAAAAAAAGCGCACTATAAGCGATTAATAATACTAGTAGAACAAAATGAACGGTGGATAAAAATTGTCCCTGATTCTTATAATTTAATGACACCCTGAAGTTGCAAGTTAGTACTGGAAAGTTTAAAGAGATTGAGAATGATATTCATACCAACAAAGTGTATATTTATTTTTTTTAAATTCGTTCGGCTAACAAAGCACAATCCGGTGGAGCATCCCATTTTGGTATATATCAATTCATTAGGTTAAGAATCATAATCAAGCCAGAGAATTAGAAAATTAAGAAGATTGCTAGATTCTCCTTATATGATAAGACAAGTAATAATTTATTCTATTTTAAGTTGGGACCATTATAAAATTAGACTTCAATTAATAAAATAATAAGGTATAATCTTTTAAAAATCTCAATCTATATACATTGATTTCAACGAAATCATAAATTAATAATTACTAAAATATTTCATAGACATACATACATACATATATACATACATACATATCAAGTTTTAAGATTGTCTAGTAAAAAATAAATTTATCGTCATTTATTTTTTTGTTGAGCTTCAAATCTATGTTGAATTCATCTTTGAATCTCCGAATTGCATTTAATAGTTAGGGCGTTGCCTTCTCATATTGCAACAAAAAGTTGTAAAGAGTTGTTGACGCTTGCAATATTTCTTTACGAGTGAACGGTCCAAAGCTAACCAATCATCGTCAACTTCGTTATTGATCGAATTTTAAATAGTATCCACCACAATTTCATCAATGCTTTGAACCTCGTAACATACATTATTTTCACCAAAATAATCTAGAAAATTATTCACATCCATTTCGTGTCACTATGGATACTCATAATTAAGTTCTCAAGCTCACGAATTTCTTTAGAATTTGAATCGTTTATATTACTTGAGCTGGTTAGATTCGCTGAACGAATTTTGCAGGTCATAATAAATTTTCGCAAAACCTCTTTAAATTAATAAATTATTAATTATCAATATAATAATATCTCACTAAATTAATTAAATATTTTAATTCAAATATTATAATTTATAAAGGTTTTACTGTATATACGAATGAAAATTTTGTATATTATAATTCTAGTTCCAAGAAAATTTCCCAGTTACATGATAATTTTACCCTTTACCCATTAAACTAGTATTCTTATATAAATTCTAATAATATTACTTCAACTTCATGGTTGAGACATTAATTTAATGAATGCCAAAGTAGATGGAATGGTGGAGTAAAAGGTAGGAAATTAATTATCTTTGGGTGACCTATATTTATAGACAAATGATATATACGTGACAAATGTAATCAATAAGGAGTGACAATTGCATACACATGAGTGACTATTTTAGTACATAATTTGAATTTATTCTAATCTAAAAGAACATTTAAATTTCACTTAACATATTATTATACTATTACCAATTCCACAATACCATTCTCTCCCATAGCACTGTCGATTGGTGATGATATGATAATTCCATATAATACAGATGAAAATATATCGTCTTTTAAAATATGCGATCTTAAATTAGTCTCTTTACAAAAGTTTTTACTACCAAAATTATCTCGACCTAGTGTCATCTTTTCACATTCTATTTCATCTGGCCCAAACTCATATTTCAATCCCTTAAATACTAAATATATGTTCTACTTTATATAAGATCCATCACTATATTATTCACAGTCTCTATTGTCGTTTTTAATATATTTTCTACTTTATCATATTCTTTTATACTTTATCACTTTTCTTGTGATTCTTATGTATAAGATTACGAAAGATGAAATCGAGACGTAATAAAATATATTGAAAGTCAGAATTGAAAAATACCGTAAATCAGTCAACCGGACCAAAAATGTAAAAAACCCATGACCTCTCGCGAGCTCTGCACCTTTCCAAATCGTGGCAAAATCTACCAAACGTGGTAAAATCTACCAAAAACATAAAAAGTAAAAAAAATAAAGTTCTCGCTTCTTCATCTTCTTCTTCTTCTTCTTCATCCTTTTACTCTTACCTTTCTGCACAATCCATCATGGCGAACGACACTACCTCAACAATCCAAGTGAAAGACGAACTGGTCGACCCTAATCTACTCCCCAGGCCGAATCCTACCCGTCCAAGCTACTTGATCGAGCTCACTTCAAGCTCCGATTCCGACGACTCCTCGTCTTCCGATGACGACGATAATACCACCGGTAATTTGCAGAAGAAGTTCAAAAGATCCGCTCAGGAAGTTAGCAAGCTGCTTCCGCCTGGATTCCTGGATCCTTTGCCGTCTAAGCAAACGCCGATTCAATCGTCGAAGGTAACGCCGCTACGAAACCGCGCCATTGTGGACGGAGGAAACAAGCAGTTCTGGAAGGCTGGGGATTATGAAGGCTCTGGTGTTGATTGGAATTCTTCTAGTGGTAATTGCTTGCTTAGTTCCTTTTGTTGTTTTTAATTAGTAGCTGTGTTTATTCTTTATGCATGCTTGTGTGGTGTTGAGTTTGATAGATTTGGTCACTATGAGTTGGAAGTTTAGTATGTAAGTCCGTATATGCCTGAATAATTGTTTCGATATCTCTATGTGTTTGTGTATTGGTTGCAATGAGCTAAATAGTAGCTGTGTTTGTTTATTATGCATGGTTGTTTTGGTTTAAAGTTTGATAGATTTAGTCACTATGAGTTGGAAGTTTTATTGTATGTAAGTCCGTATATGGCTGATAATTGTTTCGACATCTATATGTGTTTGTGTATTGGTTGCAATGAGCTAATTAGTAGCTGTGTTTATTGTTTATGCATGGTTGTTTTGATGGTGAGTTTGATAGATTTGGTCACTGTGAGTTAAAGTTTATTTGTGTATGTAAGTCCGGTTTTGCATTATGAATATGATTGTGGATGAAAGTACATTCCGGCAGGCTATTCCAGACTAGAATCTCCTTGCAAGAAGTGATAATTGGATGACGTAACTGTTTCCACATCTCTCTGTGTTTGTTTATTGGTTAATAATGAGCTAATTTGTGGAGTATTGGATTTTGAAGAAGGATGAGTCCATCAGATGTATCTAAGTTTATGAATGCACATATTAGCCATTACAAACTAGCTATGCAAGTTCATTGGAGTGGAGGACATAATAGTCGAGCATTTTTTGGTTAAAGAAGCAAGAGCCGAAATGATTGATAATGTTATAAGAGTTTCTTAAGTAATGTTGGGAATCCCGATGGGATATCGCGTGATCCTGCTATTTCGGGAGAATTTTCAGACCTGCTCGGGATAGATACCTCTGTCCCGGGTTGAATAGCCTCCCGGGCCGGGCTCCAGGAAAAGTTTGTGATTCAGTTGATAATACTATTAGCGTTTTTTGGTTATTCTTTTTTTCTTTTTTTTAATCGAAACATGGAAAGAGATCCCAAGTTCTTTTGGATGGACCAATCAGATACATCTAACTATATGCTTGATCAAATGCACAAATAATTTCATTTTGATTAGGTGATTTTTTTAGAGCTATAGAACAGATGGGATATATAAAGAAGCTCTGTCAGTTGTTCAATGGATTGCGCTTTTATACTGTATCTCTTGTTCTGGTTTCTGGCACTAGTGTCACCTCTACTGTCCATGCTGCAAAGAATATAGTTACTCCCTCAAGAGTTGAGACTTGATTCACTTATATATCTCTTCCGTGGCACTTACAGGTGGCATGGATCATGTACGAGTACATCCAAAGTTTCTGCATTCTAATGCCACCAGTCATAAGTGGGTTCTTGGAGGTAAGGAAATAATTGTATTGGAAGATGTAATTATCGTAATGCAGCCTCCTATTGGTGGTGCAGAATCTTTGTTCCATCCCTAATTGTTATTCTGATTCGTGTGAAACCATCCATACAGCCTTTGCAGAGCTTCTGGATAATTCATTAGATGAGGTACATGCAGTTTAGCGTGCCGTGTTATTTTTGTATTTTGCATGCTATTAATTTGTACGTCTTAATTTCTTGATTATTTATCTGTCTTAATTTCTCGATTATTTGTCTGTCAGGTATGCTACGGAGCAACTTATGTTAATATTGATATGGTTAAAAGCAAGAAAGACGGAAGCAAAATGCTACTGATTGAAGGTATGTCTTTTTCGTACCATTTTGAATTCAATCATCCTCCACCTCTTCTGCATGTGTGACATTGACTAGTTGTTTTAATGAATATAGAGCCCCGGAAATGTTCTGTCCTGCTAGTTACTGCTTACTTATATACTCATTTAGGCCCTGCTGTTCTTTTCATCTGAAAATTCATTAATTTCACTTCAGTTCAGATTCATTTAGTTCAGATCAGTTCTGCTTACTGCTTAGTTCTTTGTTATACTACAAAGAAATTCAATTCAGTTTAGATCAGTTGAGTTCTGTTCATTTCTGTTCAGACGAAGAGAACAAAGCCTTAGTCATTTCCAAAATTTCCAATTATCTGTATACATGAACTTGCATATTGAAGTTTTGACTGCTGATGGAGCTTTTTACCGACGTCATTGATATGAAAGAACCTTCAGGGTCTTTCTTCTGAACCTGTGCTGGATACATTTGCATTTAATTATTATTTTAAATGCAGTTCATAGATTTAGGTTTCACTGAACTTTATATTCATTTTGTACATGGCAATACTTATTTCACATCTGGTAGCATGATCCAATAAATAATTTGGTATGCATCCTTTCAACATTGATTTCCCTATTTTTATTTTATACAGTACTATATAATTAGATGACTCATATGCGTATCTATACCCTTAATTCCACGCAGATGATGGTGGTGGAATGGATCCAGATAAGATGCGCCATTGCATGTCTCTTGGTTATTCCGCAAAGAGCAAATTGGTAAACACCATTGGACAATGTAATCTCTCTCTCTCTGAAATGATGAAACCTCTCACTCTATCTAAGCAGTGTTAGATGGCAATGTGTCAACGTAATTAGACTCTGTCTCCTTGTTAGTGCGAAAAGTTCACTCTCAAATTCTCTGTTCTTCAGATGGAAATGGCTTCAAGACAAGCACAATGAGGCTCGGTGCTGATGTAATTGTTTTCTCTCGTAACCGTGGAAATGATGGAAGGTTCATATTCTTTTTTCCTATAATAAGTATTTATTTTTATGCACACGGTGTTCGTTTAAACATCGTTCTGTTTTCTCCTTTTACCTTTTGGTTTGTATTATATCTTGTAAAAAGGTTGAGGCCATACTAAAAAGTGATGGCAGTGTAAAAGTTTAAATTTCATATTGCCTATTTCACAAACCATACAACGTGACTTGAAATGTTCATGCCATAAAATTATTGTAAGCTTATCACCCAACAGAGTGTCATGGATGACTAAACTTAAGATAAGCTCAGCATGCTGTTTTTAGTAATGCCTTTCATGATTAAGATGGGTAGTATTCAGTAATTGTATGTTATTGATAATAGTTGGATTTTTTCCCTATATGTTTAGCTACAACTTTTTGTGGTAATGGTTGAATTCTTGAATTTTTTCTAATGCATGAGATAACTGAAGTTGTTGAAACTTATCATCTTAGAAAAGGGTTAAATTTTGTCGTATAATGCCCCTCTTCCTGGTCCATTCTGTGAAATTGATTTCTTGCTTGTACAATTATGTGATAGATGTCATAGATTTATATGTTGTTAGTTTTTGATATTTCTGATAAGTGAGGTTTCTGTAATTAATGCAAGCTAATAACCATATAGGAGTATATGGTTATTATATGGACTAACAGACCACTTTTTACTACTGACTCGATATAGTGGAGTCTTCATTTATAATTCAGATCTGTACTCCGTGTGATCTTAATTAATTTGACTTTTCGTTTTATGGCCTTGTATTTTGTTCAATTATTTTTAGGCCAACACAGAGTATTGGACTTCTTTCTTATACGTTTTTGAAGAGTACTGGAAAAGAAGATATTGTGGTTCCTATGGTGAGTTCTTTATTTTGTATTATGTAAATGTGCCTGAAAGCGTTTATTTCCACTTATCCAGTTGAATCTTTCTCAAAGTCGATGAAACTTAAATTCTCAAAAAATATGTCTGAGAAAGCTCAAGGGAGTGAGCCTAGACTTTCACTGTGTTGTCACACTCAATGATGATCAAATTAAGAAAGGCTATTTGCATGCACAGTTCTGTTTGGGTTAAAGAAAGTAGAAATGTTAAATGAGCTAGATAGTTACATAGGGTCGATTTTGACCCCACATTATTTCTAAATTACATCGGAGAAAATGTATAGTAAAAGTAACTATACTCCTTCCATCCCAGGCTCAACCTTAAAACTTTGGACTGAATCGACTGCTTAGCCTGTATTCATGAATTATCACCAACTTTACAGTTTCTTACCTTTTTATAAGTATTCTTATAGTAGCTATATTCAAAGCTTTACAATTGTAATTGAATTCATCACCTCTAGTAAACTAGATCCAAATGTGCACTTCCTTAAAATAAACGTGTTACTTGTTTTCTTGCCCCATATTATGCGGTAATTGTTCGTCTCTTGTACATATTCTTGTTCTGACATTTACAATTTTATGATTCTAATGCCCTTTAATTGTCATTGTTGATACTGGGATGATGTGGATCTTTATTAGCTTGATTATGAAAGAAGAGGGCAAGATTGGAAAAAAATAGTTCGATCTTCTGTTGGTGACTGGAATATTAATGTTGAGACTCTAGTCCAATGGTCCCCATTTACAAGTGAAGCAGATCTCTGCCGCCAGGTATATTACTCTGCTATTCTTGGTCTCAGTGTTGAGACATGAGAGAATCATTAATAATGGTCAACTATGTTCAGGAATCTCCTTGCATAATAAGAGTTAAATAAAAATGTCACAATATTCAGATTTGTAATGTACTTCATTTATGAATGTAATGTGTATGTCATACATAGATGAGAAACCTTACATGAATGCAAATTGCACACGAAAGGCTCTGGTTTTGTGGGCTTCCCCCTTTACATTTGATAAGCTTGAGTTTCTAATGAATTTCAGTTTCTAAGTTTCTAATTTTGGTTTTGTATTCCTCTAGTTTAATCACATGAAGGATCATGGAACCCGAATATTTATTTACAATCTTTGGGAGGATGACGAGGGTCTGCTGGAACTGGATTTTGATACTGATCCACACGTAAGTCTCTCATCAGCTTACACTATCATGGTTGTTCTGCATAATTGACAATTTCTTTGTTTTCACTATTATTCAAGGATATACAAATCAGAGGAGTTAACAGAGACGAGAAGAGCATAGAGATGGCAAAGAAGTATCCAAATTCTAGGCATTTTCTTACTTATCGTCATTCACTGCGGGTAAAAGGAATTTCTAAATCTTTGCTGTACTTAAATATACTGTTTTGCATCTGTCTGTTTGCACATCTTCTCTGTGAGGTGTTTGCTTCGTCTATAAGCTCACTTATGGCGTGTCATTTTTTTAAACTAGTTGAATAGCGTTTTTACAGCACGTTCATAAAAAATTATAAATTTAGGAATAGAGACCTATGCATTTTTATGAGTTTCAGCACCTGTGAAATTACAGGGCAGTAAGTCGTAACATGAGTTGGTAACTTGTGTAGTAGTACGTGCTACATAGAGAATCTTTTTTATCAGATATGATTTCCCCCTCTGATATTGCTCATATTGGCATGCAATATGCACTCTTAGCAGATATCTTATGATTAACACTGTTATTCCTTGAAATTGCAGAGTTATGCAGCTATTCTATATCTCAGAGTTCCATCTGTATTTCGGATTATTTTGCGCGGTAAAGATGTTGAGCACCATAATATAGTCAATGATATGATGATGTCCCAGGAAATTGTCTACCGTCCTCAGCCTGGTTCTGATGGGGTTCCAAAGGACTCTAATGTAATTTTGTATACAGATTTCGGTTTCATCTTCTGCAACCTTGTTCGTACTTGACATAGTTAATTATCCATTCATGTTGCAGATGGTTGCTGTGGTTACCGTTGGATTTGTGAAGGATGCAAAAGATCACATTGATGTTCAAGGGTTCAATGTTTATCATAAGAATCGGCTTATCAAGGTAGTATCTGCTTTACTTACCTCTGCTTCGGGTCTAACAAGTCATCGATCTACTTTCCTTCTATTTGTCAGCACTTCGCTAATTGGGTTGATTATTATCTTGTATCTGAGCAATGAGAAATATGCTTGAGCTGTGAGCATTTACTTATTTGAAACATAGCCTTCTTTTGTCCTGTTCTAAAATTTGATTCATCCTCCTTTCGCCTGTTCTAAATTTGATGGTTCTTGTAAGGGCCTTTGGAGTTTATAGTTACCCAGTTTAGAACAGGAAAGAGAGGATGCATCTTAGAATGCATGGTGACTTTGGACAGGACGACACATAAACATTGTCATTGAGTTGTATATCTGGGCATTGAATTCTACAAAACTCTTGAACTGTGTTTTATGTCTTCATTTTTGTTCTGTTGGATATCTAACTATTCAAGAGTATATCTCCTCACTTATCTTTGAGTTTTGAGGCAAAAGAAAATTCAGTTTTGCCTTTTTGTTGTATCGGTATGTAGTTGCTGCATGTGTCAGATTATTTTCATTCTTGCAAATTCAAAATTAGTTTGTGTCATTGTTGGCAACAAGTATTTCAAGCAACTTCATTGTCAAACACCCCCCCCCCCCCCCCCCTCCCTTCTCTGTTTCCAGTTATATATGTGTGTGTTTTAATCAGTTAGCTTGCAGTGACTGTTTCTGTTTATTTTCCCAGCCATTTTGGAGAGTATGGCATCCTCCTGGCAGTGATGGTCGTGGAGTCATAGGTATTCCATCCACCCCCTAAACACACACACACACACACACACCGGAGTCTTTAGTATCTTGTGATAATTGCTTATAAAAGTACTTTCCTGGTTGAAGGTGTTCTAGAAGCCAATTTCGTTGAACCAGCTCATGACAAGCAAGGATTTGAACGTACAACTGTTCTTGCTAGACTTGAGAAACGATTAATAGACGTGCAGAAACACTATTGGTTTGTCCTGGCTGTTTCTGAATTGCATATCTCTTGGTTATGTTCAACATTCTTGTTTTTACTAAATGCCCGTCGCTTCTATCAGGTCCTCCAATTGTGACAAAATTGGCTATGCTCCCCGACGCAACAAAAAATATCTTCAAAGTGGTAATAGAAAGTGTTCATATATCCCACCTCACTGATTTCCATTAACACCCAACTTAATGGTTGTTTCTTTCAGATGATTCCTTTGTTCCAAGCCTACAAACAAAACATAAAAGTTTTGCTGCGAATGGGAAAGCACAGAGCAAATTAGGAGACAAGGGACATAGAAATGGCCATTCGAATGGGAAAGAAGATGTCCCAACACCTAGGAATAGGCCAATTTATGCTGAACCGTCATCCTCTGTAGAGGAAGTCAGTGATAATGATTGGCAAAACTACACTCCCAGAAAGCGGCCCTATGACTCGTCATCATCACGCCTTGAAGCTGTAACACATAAATCACCTTCTGAAAGGCCTAACGGAGCAAACAGAAATTCAACCTCAAAGGTGATCCTTCTGGCAGCAATTGCATATTAATATTATCCCGTAACTTTTTAGCTTTTGCCTTCCTCAAACCATATTGTTGAAAATTGCTGCTATGTTATTGTTGCTTCTTACTTTATCCTTCCGCTGTTCTTCTTGGTCTTGATATATTAAATTCAATCTTGTAATCGTTCCTTATCTTACTGCCTCATGGATTTACACCTTGTGTAAACTGTGACTTCCCTCGCCACATGTTGCCTGTCCAAAATGTTTATGAGAATGTTGGGGTAAACTTAAGCCATCAGCAATGAAACATTTACCATTAGGCCTGAGTTCATGTTTCCACAGTTGAATGGTTGCCACTTTCTTTTGTCTCTCTTTTTTTTTCACCTGATGCCCTTTGGATATATGTTTATCTGCATTTATCCTATTCAATTCTCTCTTCATGTGCACTGTGTAGCTAAGAAGTATCTTCTTTTGAGAATTTATCTTCAATTTATGTTGGTTACTGAATGTGATAAACAGGAAGACAGTGCCTCTCATACCATCGCACAGTTGAAAGAAGAAAACCTTCAATTACGAGAAAGGTGTTACTCAATCTGATCTTTGGATTGGCCACTAGCTGGCTCATTATCCAAGTACTTAATCGTTTAATGTGTAATTTTCAGACTTAAAAGGAAAGAAGACGAGATTCTTGGTGATTTGCTACTTGATTTACAGAAAGAAAAAGAGAAGTGCAAGTCACTTGAAGCTCAGGTAAAATTTATTGCACCGCCTTTCTATTTTGTTGTGGACTGAGTCTGTCAACACATGTTTGAACAGGAATTTGAAATGACACGTCTTATATTACACTGGATCTCTTACCAAATATAATCTCGCTATATCTGGTTTGCTGGACACCAATTTTCACATAATTGAAAATATCTATAGTGACTAACTGCATATTCAAGACCTGAATGAATTCAGGTGCAACATCATACAAGGTTAAAAGGTAGCAGTAGACCTTGGATAGAGAAGAGTTTCCCTGAAACTATATTATTTTCAGTCTAGTCTTCTAAAAAGTCCAGTAATGGAGATCATCATTTCTTTCATACCTAATTAAGTATTTTATGGATCTGTAATTATGATGTAAACCCTTGATCCTATTTGATACCTTGTGGTGATTGTTTTATGCAAAATGGTTGTTACTACATCTAAACTCTACATCGTTGTGGATCTATGGACTAGTCATTTCACTTTCAATGCTCTCTAACATTGTCTCCCTGCTTGAGCTGATAATGGCTTTCATTTCATCAGCTGGAGGATGCTAATAAAAAAAATGAGGAGCTAACCAAAGAGCAGGACAGCATAATTGAAATATTTTCCGAGGAGAGGCAGCGTCGTGACATTGAGGAGGAAAGTTTGAGGAAGAAATTGAAGGTTAAATTCTTACCTGCTCATTCATATAACTTTCTTTCTATTGGTACTCCTTGCGAAAATCAGTATCAAGCTTGTTTATTCTTTTCACTCAGGATGCGTCAGAAACCATTCAACAGTTGGTGAAAAAAGTTAAATTGTCCGGCATGTAGAGTAAGAAGATTAAGCTTTTGTCGAACTTGCAGTCGTCTGTCGTGTAAGTTTGTAAATGTTAGGAGTAGCCACGGTTTAAAGCAGCTAGGGTTTGACTGATCTGAGCTTCTGAGGGTTTGACCATTATCTCCATGATGGTTTCCCAGTACTCAGGAATCTTAGGGAGTCGTAGGTTGAGGTTTAACGGTTAATGTCTGTAGCATTCGTTTTGTCACCGGATTCTGAATTGTAATATCGGGAGTAAAGATAATTTTAGGTATGCCAAATGTATATAGTCATTGTAGTGTACAAGAGATCTGAATTCTAAACGTACATTATTTGATATTTGTCCATCAGTCTGTAAAATTTTCCCCATTGAGTTCGTAAATCGTAACCCATCTTTTTTGCATTTTCCTAACTGGATAAATTTTGGAAGTTACTGCGACCGGCTAGTTGGTATATGTACAACTTTAGAAACATTATAACACGATGGGCTGGTGTTTATGCGTATATTTTATAACATAAACTCGTCTCTCTGATCCTTCACTAATACCCTTTTATTCTAAGACTTTATGTTATACAGATGGAAATTACTATACCTTACTGTATATTACCCAAAATTCAATATATTATTTAAAATTTTGATTACAAATATGTTTTGAATTTTTAAAAATAGGTAAGTTTTAGATAATTTTTTTTAGAAATTTCAGCCAGAACACACAATATTTTAAAATAACAATTAAAATTTATACTTTAAATTTTTTATTACTTAGGAGTCATGTGATATGAAAGTCTCATGCACAATTTTGAATGAGTGGGATCCACGTACATATTCATGACCATTTTATCTCGGTACTTCTCCTGTTTAAAAAAACTTCATACACTTATCATTTTTATTCGTCTAACAAAATTTCATACATTACTAAAAATAAAAGTTACCCCACTACTAATAAGTAATAAACAATCTTAACTTTACACATTAATTACATATTTTACCACTAAATATATTTTTTTTTCCACCTTCATTTTTTATCATTCTTTTCGCATAAAATAATACGTCAATTCAAATGTAAGAAGTTCTTCGAAACGGAGGGAATAATATCTTTTAATATTTCTGATTTAGTTTATATTATAAGGGACTATTTAGAACACGATCTAAATTGAAAAAACTTAAGACAAATTGATATATAACTTATTATATACTCCGGGACTTAAGACCATACAACCATTCATGATTGATATATACGTGCACAATGTCACCACCCACACGAGTAAAAGTTAACCATTTTTAGGTCGTAGGCACACAAAATGAATTTGTTATGATGAACTGTGTATGTAACCCATTCATACAACGTATAACAGGTAATGCAAAGCGTACTACTACTGTTTCATCACACAAGTGAAAACGACCTACTTTACATTCTTGAAAATGTTCAAGACCTTTGTCTGGACTTTTATGGCAAGTCTTTTCACAGCAATATCCAGTTTTAACGTATTCGCATTCGTACCTCACCCACTAAACAAATTTTCCCTTACATATTGTGATGTTTAACAAGTCCCTCATAGTCAAATATATCAATTTTGGCTCGTTCAAACAGTACAATCCCGGATTCGTCACACCTCGACTCATTAATAAAACTAATTAATTTTTTTAGCTCGAGATAAATTCATTTGATTGAATTTAGTTGATTTTGAGCTTGAGTTCCTTAGTAAAAGATACATATAAATATAAAACGATGAAGTCGAGTCTGATCAAGCTATGTCGAATATCAATGAGTTGATTCCTCTTTAGCTTGATAACAAAATGAACCCAAATTTATATTCAGCCTCGACTCGAACAACTTGTCGAATGAGTTGAGTTCAATAATTAATAATTTAACCATGCCATATTTTTACAAGATTTGTGTTGATAACTCATCAATATAACACATTTTATGAAACCAATATCTATACAAAATACGGTATTTAATAAAATTTGAAAACTCTAACTTCTACAAAATATTGAATTCGAAACTCATAAACATTCCAAATTTAAATCTCAAATCAGAACCTCTCCGAATCACATTACCTCACAAAACCGAAAACACAATTCCCTAAATAGGGAAAGAATTCCAAAACTCAACCACATATAGACGTATCATGATTGATGAACATAAATAAAACCCTACACTATATAGTTGATACACACTACACACTATACACCATAAACACATTCCTCTAGCTACTTCTCTGTCTTACTGAATCAACACCAATACACACACACATACATACACACACACCTGCAATTTCACTTTTCTGAGTCTTTCTCTCTCTCTCTCTCTGCATATATACACACTCACACATTCCAGGGCAGAATCAAAACGCACGCATATCGGAACTGATTGTTTCTCTCCTCCTTCTCTCTCCATAAAAACCAAGCACCAAAGAAAAAACTCAAATCCTTTTTTTCAATCGGTTTTTTGCTTCTGTTCTTAAGCTTTGACAATACTATGAGCTGCCAATCGTCATCAAAACGGCGATTAATCGGCGCCGTACTGTTGCTCTTCGTCTTCGTCTGTCTCTATTCAGGTGAATAAATGCTTACATTAGCGTTCTATTTCAAACTGTTTTCATATCATTTTTTTCCGATTTTTTGTTTTTGTTCATTAGCTTCACATTGATAATTCCAGAATTCTGTTCATACTGGTTTTATTTTTATAGAATAGAAGCAATGATTGATTATTTGAGTATAGCTTAATCGAGTTTTCGTTTTCTGTGATTTCAGGTCATGATTCAACAAAAAGGAGGTATTATGATACTTCTATGTCAGCCACTAGCAGGAAGCTCCTTACTCATGGTACTATTCTGCTCATCTAATCTAATCAACTTCCACTGTTTGACATACAACTTAACGTCGAATCGTCGATTAAACCCGAGATTCATTCCATATAAAATCTCAAACTTAATCATATGCCGACTGTTCGACATAATACTTTAACATACCCGACTTTAAAACTCGATTTTATGTCAGTGAAATTTCCGACTTACAAACGCTAAGTCTAATGTTAATCCGGAAGCATTTTTTTGATTGGAGAGAAAGGAAGAGGATGCATTTAATAAGAGGGGTACTATCTGTGTAACTGATATTGAAAACCAAGAGACCAAAAAGCACAGAAATCTGATTCTTCTATGTTTTTACCCATTGGTCACTCCTCTTCATTCATTCATTCTGCTCATATTAATGAATAGTAATGAAATGTTGTATATATACATTTCTGTGATTTGTTATGCTTTTCTGAACTGTATTCTGCATGGCTTATACACTGCAAATGGGCTCCCTGCAAATCATCTGCTCCACTGCCACCTTTCTTTTCGTCCGTTTCGTCTTCAATGTCTTCCAGTACGGTTCTGTTCAACCTTTTGTCCTGCGTGTCTCTTCTTGCTTGCTTGCTAAAATGCGTTGTACTGTATTATACTCACATCTTCCCGATTTTATTTACTTGCGGGTCGGCATGAACTTGAGAAAAATGAATAAAATAGAATAAATACTATAAAGTGGAAGATCGATTTTTATTAAAAGAACGAGTAATTAAATTTCAATTAGGACGTAGAAAAAAGGAATAGGTGTAAATAAAACTGAAATGGATTGAGTATGTGTATAATATAGGGTCAGTCATTATCTCCACATCATTATTTGTGTATAGAAGCTAGCTGTGTGTGAATAATTTAGTTGGCATTCATAACTTGCTTAATTATGCACGTGTGACTTGATTAGGAATTAATTATACTCTGTCCCATTTGAAATAGCATAGTAGTAGTATAAGTATTTATATGTTGATGTGCGCAAGTTAGCCTTACCAAGATGCGCATTTTAGCATCCTCACTAGGACCAACAAACAAAGAAAAGTATGGTTGGACTTGAATCATGCATCATTTCCAAAATGGACTTTTTCTACCTAAATCTTGGTGATTTCTACAGGAACATGGTACAAAATGTTTTTAAAGCAATATGGGGAAGGAACTTTATTGATTTATGGCGATGGATGTTATGTAAGACGATTTAGGTGTAACTTGTTGTTTTTTTTTTGAGTTTTGACATTCGATTAGGTTCGGTTAAATTTGATTTATATGTATTTTTGGGTTATGATAAAAGCTCAAACAAAATAAGACTGATTTGGGTTTGGATATTAGAATGAGTAAGTTGTTTCATTAACGAGTCGAGCTTGAAGGATAAGATACCGACTCGTTTATAGGAGGGAGGAAATCCCCAAATGAGACTTTTTGGGGTATGATTCTGGTGTCCGGCGCACGTTAGCTTATATTATGGAATCATGTGACGGACAAGTTGAAATAGTGTGAAATGTCCTGTTCATTCGTCACACAACACAACCAACCTTTTTTAAGCTAGCATATGTGTAGGTCACGTTCATAGAGTCACATTCTGTTTACATGGTCTGTGTTTCAGCAAGTAAATGTGTAAATAAGTTAAGCAAACAAAGTCTAATTTTGATTTTTATTCATTACTTTTAACATGAAAAATATCTTCAATTTTATATGCTCATTCTCTCTTTTCCTTCAATTGTCCCTTTCTACCAATGCACGAGCTCCTAAAAATTCAATTCTTGCCATTAATGTGATTTAAAGTAACAATTTTCTAATGATAATATTACTTGCTCATGTTTCGAAGTTTTATTTATTGTCTCTACAAAAATGGTAATGTTCAGGAGTTGTCAAGTCTTTTGGTCCATGAGCTTTCTTGACTTGGCCTAATTGAAACTTTTGACAAACAATATTTGCTCTTCTCGAGAGCTTTTGTTAAACTGCAGGTTCTTCATTGGTCAACTCATGGTGACTTCACTGGTCATATTCTGAAGACCCATTGTTCTTTGCCTGTTTTCTGCATAGTTACCAGAACTTTGACTCGACATTTACTTACTCCGTCTTTACTCCATCTTTGATAAGTTGTCCAATTTTAACGTTTGGTATATTCCATTGTAGTTATTCTATAAGAGTGTAATACTAGTGCCAATGCATCAATGTTCCATATCGTACTCGCTTCAAGTTGTAGAATTAGAAGTTCCATTATAACACTTCTAATCAATCTATCTTCTTTGAACAACAGCAATTGGAAATGAAGGGAGCGGAAACAAGACTATTGCCGAACCGGATAGGATATGGACGGAAAATTGCTCAAAATCCGACATTATGGTCAGCCAAGGCGACAAGGAGTCACTGCCAAACGGGATCCCAAGCTTTACGGTAGACATCATGAACATGTGCGCCTCAGGCTGCGATATCTCTGGCATCCACTTGAGCTGTGGAGGGTTCATTTCTGCTCGTCTCGTGAACCCCCGGGTCTTCAAAAGGGTCAGGATTGACGACTGCATCGTCAACGAGGGGAAGCCATTGGCATTTGGGGCCACGCTTTCCTTCCAGTACGCTAATACGTTCCGTTATCCTTTAACGGTATCCTCGGTCAGGTGCTGAGGTGATTTCTTGATACTGCTAACAGAGAAAGGCTTGGTACAAATATATATAAGTATATATATCTACACCACTACACCAGTGTAAATCCACTTTAGGAGCTGATTGAGGACAAGAGACGAGGAAAAGGAGAAAGCTAGACATAGAGCTAGTTGCCAGTTTTTGACCTCTTTATATAGTGTTCCATCAAGAATTTTAATGATGGATTGATCATCTCAAATGTTTTGCAAGAACAGCAGAGAATGTTAGCACTTTTTATTTTTGTAGTCCAACTAGCACATCAGTAATATCCTTCTATGTGACTTATTATATATGCAATCGAAGATTTATTTATTCATTCTCCGAAAGCAAATTCATTGGAATATGTCCTTGCGAACCCTAAAGTTTCATTTTTGTTATGACACTCTAAAGCTAAAAATGATATGTAAAAGGATCCAAATCAATGGCCCAAGGCACACAGGCCCAATCTGAAGAGTTTAGCCCATTTATAGCAGCAGGTGTCAGAGACTTGGAGCAAATGTCATATACTCATATCCATTCAAGCAAGTATAATTTTGTGAGTAAAAGTAAAAATTAAAAATTGAATTAAAACTTTTTGTAAGTTAATATAAAGTGAAATGTGTTCAATTTGTCTAAGCTTAGTTTTATAATATTAGTTGCATAACAAATACCCTCTCGATGTAATTGGTTTTGTATTTTGTTATGTTATTTAATGGTTGATCACACACGAATAGATGAGTGGTAGTGTGTATTTCGGTCCAAATACATTTTGTTAGATCCGTATAATTATACCGGACATTCATTTTAAATGCTCATTGATGTGCAAATGCTTATGAATCCTCGTGTAATTCAGAACGACTCATGGATGTGCAATTTGAACATGGCATGAACTGTTAATCACACATATTATTTAACGGACTTGACAGAAATTGACCTTCTCGTCTAAATCGAAAATTAATTCGGAGCTAGATTGAACCGAATTGTCTGGATCATTTCCGGTTTGGACCGGCCATGAGATTGAGTTTGAGAGCTCTACAAAGACACCTCTTTCAGTTCCCTGCCCTATAACATGCTACACTTGCAGAGAGCATGAAGAGGAAAAGAGACGAAGAAGAAGAAGATAAAACGGACATGGAGAAGATTCTCTGGCAAACTCCTGCTAACCCTCCTCACCGTAACGATTACATTATTCGCGACGGTATCACACATTCACACTTCAATTCATCCTCCAATCGATTAATTGATTGCTTGATTGATTAGCTATTGTCTACTGAGTTTTTGCAGGCATTCGATATGTCAAGCCCTACTACTTCGAGTTCATTGCGCATGTGAGTTTAGTTTTTGCTTCTGAGGTTCGAAATCTGTTTGCTGCTATTAGGAGGTGATGTATTGGTATTGTGTGTAGGGGAAGAAGAGGTGGGAAGGGAAGACGATTGTGGACTTGTTTACGGATGAATTTAGGGGCCGGTCCCGCGATTATTATGTATGTTGGTTTCGATTGAGCGTTAGTTGGTTACTGTTTTTTTTAAGTGTCTTGCAGTTTGCTTGTTAGCGAGTTCATTTCGATTGTGAGTAAGTGTCATTTTGCTCGTTACTGAGTTTTATTTCGATTGAGAGTTAGTTGGTCTTTTTATTAAGTGTCTTGCAGCTTGCTTGATAGTGAGTTCGTTTTGATTGAGCGTTAGTTGGTCTTTTTATCAGGTGTCTTGCAGTT
>JAYMSP010003602.1:0-19158 GCA_036897095.1 Plantago elongata
TTGCATGAAATTGATTTAAGATGCAACGTATTTGTGGGTGTTAGGTCGAATAGATACAAGCTTATATATATAGGAAATAGATATGCTATACTGGGCCGGAACATCGGGCCACCGGGCCGGGTTGAGGGATCTGTCGATTTTAATAAATTAATCTTTATATTTTATATTTATTATCTTTTTATATTTAATGAAAAATAAAAGTTTAATGTATTAAATTATACTAGGACGATTTCTGATGTCAGGCAGAGCGAAAGTCTGTTTAACGAGTAGAAAAGTTCTATGTTATTTTATAGTAAGATATTAAAGAAAATTGTACTGCATGAGTTTCCTTTAAAATTAACATACTTAACAAGAGCTAGGCACGTAATATATCTTACTGCAAACTTCACCATGGTGTTTGGCATAAACTTAATTTTCAGTAAAATGCAGTTGCAAAGGATTGAGATCCTCCTCATGTTCATCCGTGAATGTTAAATATCTCACATTATCAAGGTACAATAACCCAATTTAATATGATATTATAACAAACTTAAATTCAATATGGTCAGTGTAGTGTTCCGATTTGTGCAAATGTTAGTATTATGATACCACATATACAACCGATTAATTTGTGATCTACTCCGTAAAGCTCATAAAGGGACATGTTAAAATATCACAATATCATTTCTTAAATATTTATACAAATAAAATATAAATTGAATAATATTTTTTAGTAAAAAATTATTTTAATAGCATGATGATCCAACTTAATATCCACATCTCACCATGTACCTTAACGCAAGACATATTGCATATTATAATAAAGTTAAAGTAGTCATTGTTTAACTATGGTAATTTTTTAACCCCATAATTACACAAACTAGTTGCATTGGAAGTCAATTAATGAAAATTAAATTATGATGTAGAAAAAATGTAAAGATCAGAAATTTTATACACAATTTTTTTTTAAAAGTCAAATATACTTTTATTATCCCAAAACAATTACAAAGTAAGGTGATCCGTAAAGCGATACAGCCAAATTCATTTTGTCAACGGTCGTCGGCACATGCGGGATCTTCAACTAATTGAGCACAGTGCTCCAAATTGTCCGAGTTACCGTGCATACAAACAGGATATGTGGCAGAGTCTCCAAAACAATTACAAAGCAAGGCGATCCGTAAAGCAATCCGGCCAAATTCATTTTGCCAATCCGGCCGTCGGCACATGCGGGACCTTCAGCTAATTGAGCACAGTGCTCCAAATTGTCCGAGTTACCGTGCATATAAACAGGATATGTGGCAGAGTTTCCAATTGATTGCAGAAGCAACAAGTGTCTTCGGATAGCATTCTGAACCAGCGTAAACAGTCCTTAGTAGCCAATCTTTGGTGACAAGCTAACCAAACTACCAATTGAGCTCGAGGCGTGTTCCATTCTTATAAAACAGACACTTCCAAGCTACATGGGAACCAGTTTCATGAATCTCCCGGTACATTAGGCCAATTTTGTACCTGGGGAGACAAAGCAGGGCGTTCCAGGTTGAGCTATTGAAAGTAAACTGCCTGCTTTTCAGAATTCCTTTGAATATCCAGAAGCACTACACTGGGGCCACATCCGTCATAATCCGTTATTGCGGCATATAGTAAATATGAACCCACTTAACCCATATATTATCTTGTTACCGCATAAGTTCCATAAGAGCTTCAACATAAAAGCCACATTACATTCTTGTAATGAGATAATCTGTCGACCACCTTCTGATTTGGGCATACATACTCTATCCCAAGCCACTGGAGCTCTCCACGTAATAGTATCATTGTTCGACCATAGAAAGGATTAACAAATAGCCTGAATCTGATGTAACACCTCCTTAGGGAGAGGGAAGCATTTGAGCCAATAGTTGGCTACCGCAAACAGTACACTCTTGCTTAACTGCTCCCTTCCAGCATAACTAAGCAACTTTACACTCCAGTGACAAATTCTGTCAACAATTTTGTCAATTAGGGGTTGATATTGGAGAACAGACAACTTCCGACTAGTCAAAGGAACCTAAAGATACGTAAAAGGTAGCGTCCCTTCACTAAAGCCTGTTATTTGATGTATAGCATTCTTTACGCATTCCTCACTGCTCCATAATAAATATTACACTTCTCAGGATTCACCCTTAAACCTGTGGCACCGGAAAACTTACGGAACAGTTCCATCACCAATGAAATCGAGCCCTCATCTCCCCGAGCAAATAGAAGTACGTCGTCCGGGAAACTGAGTTAATGATATTCAAGTTTTCACATTTGGCATGGAAATTAAAAATCAGGAAAATTTTGTGATTCATGTAGGGTGCGATACAAGTATTCCAACCAAAACAAACAATAAAGGAGAGATAAGATCACCCTGCCGTAATTCCCTTTTTGCCTGTAGACAAGCCGACGTCCTACCATTAATCATGTAACGGTATGACCTTGTGGTGACAAATTAAATATCATAAACCAATGGACAAATTGTACATGAAATTCGAGTTCTCGCATGATGGTTTCTAGAGCACAATTTTATCTAAAAAATATACTGCGTTATTAAAAAAGTCACCATGCTATCAACTAAAATTATATTGTTAACGAATAAATATTATGATGATATAAAAAATAATACTTATGCTAAAAATATAGTTAATTTTACTAATTACATTGATAATTTTGATGATCAAATCAAATAAACTCGGCAGACCCAACATGGTTGCTAAATTTCTGGACCATTTCCATGATCTGCAATGTTTAGCACCACAATTACGTGCAGGTAAATCATGTTATTCCTTCACCTTTGCTTTCAATAAACACCAAGGTACCGCATTAACCGCCAATTCAAAAAGAATTAACATTATTACATTGACAACACCCTAATAGTATAAATACTCTAAATTTGAACAGCAAATTACACACCCTAATGGTATAAGTACTCTATATTTGAACAGCAAAAAATTTTAGAACAAAAATGGTCAAAATATACGGTGTTCTAGCAACAAGTACAATGCGGCTTCACTGGCATTAAATTAATTGAATATTTAAGATACAATTTAAATTTAAAAAATTCAGTTCAAATTATTTATTTTTTAAATATATATAATTTAAGTTGAATTTTTTCAATTCAAATTGTAAATTTGGATCAACACGTGGGAAGCTATGTTTGAGCTTCCATGGTACCCTACTTGATGGGTGGTATAAAATTTGAGGCCCCAGAATCTTAGGGTCTATGGAAGTTAACACAACGTACGAGTTATAACCACTTAGATATGGTCATCTTTAAAAATAATATTTTAAAATTACTCATTGTGGACAATTTTGTGTTAGAGAGGGTATTTTTTATAAAAGGAATATATGAAAAGACTAGGCAGATTGAGTAATTTTATATATATCACTTCATAAAATAATTTAACATTTTTTAATAAAAATATACCTACATTTACTCTGATTTTCGGCCTGTTTATCATTAACTTCTTAATTTTATGGACATTTTTATAAATTACTTATTACGTGAACGCACAACTTTTTAAACAAGCTAGTTGAAAATAAGTTAGTTTGAGAAACTAATCAAGTTAAATATGTTGAAAAAATAACTCGATCAGATAATAATTATTTTTTTAATTATCAGTTAAATTTTCACATACTAACTATATTTTTAGTTAATTTTGCGAAGGGGGACTTCATAGATGCATTTAATGTATAATTAAGTCAGATACGGCCATACGGGTAGTAGATATATTTTGGCAAGAAAGGGTCTATAGTTTTTCTTCGGCAAGAAAGGGTCTATTGTTGCTACTTGTCACATAACGAAATTGAACGGCACATTAATAGTAGTACTAGAGTACAACTAATCATACAACATTATTTTCACGCATTAAAATTAATTAGGGTTGATTGGCATGGCACTCAAATGGTCATTTGAATCTAATTTTGATGAAATTGTGTTTGAAATGAAATTGAAATTGAGTATTTAAAGTATATTTTAGGTCAAATCACTATTTATCAAGTCAAATGGAGCGATTTAAAGACATGACAATCATCCCCTTAATCATTATAGTGTACATAAGTTTTCTCGCCCGTCTAAAGAGAAGTACTTTGCTATTGCCTTTTTAAAAATATATATATATATATTAGCTACTGACTGTTGTATCACATTGAAGATGTTATCTTTCCACCTTTGTATATATTTTTATAAAGGAATCTCATTCTTTCTAAAAAATAAAAAAATAAAGAGAAGTTAATCAATTAAAAAAAATGTAATTTCTAGAAGAATGTAAGAAAAATGTAAGGTTATGATTTAAGTTTCGTGTGATTTTCAAAGAAAATGATATTCTTCATAGTTGAAAAATTGCCGAATAAGAAAATGACATAGTCTACAGTCTACATGTATATTTCCTTATAAAATTATCGACACGTTTGATCGAATGATATATAGTCTACAGTATACATGCATATTTCCATGTTAAAGGGACCATAGAAGAAACTTGTGACATCTTAACAACGTACCAATTAAGTCCATAACCTCTCTGGCAAAGGACAAGTTGAACAATATCCAGTTGGTATTTCAAGATACTTACAGAACTACCACATATCTAACAATGACGAGTCATACATTGTATTTAGTAGTTTGGTATATTTCATTTTTAATGTTACGTTATAAACTTTTTAATCTATAAATAAAAAAAAATTATCTAATAAAGACCAGACATACATTATATTTTTAGTAGTTTGGTATATTTCTTTTTTGATGTTACGTTATAAATTTTTTAATTTATAAATAAAAAATTTTTATCTAACAATGACAAGTCAGACATTATATTTTAGTAGTTTGGTATATTTCATTTTTGATGTTACCTTATAAACTTTTTAATTTATAAATAAAAAATGTTTATCTAACGATGACAAGTCAGACATTATATTTTTAATAGTTTGGTATATTTCTTTTTTGATGTTACGTTATAAACTTCTTAATTTATAAATGAAAAATTTTATCCACTAATTAATTTTTTATTATATCTCTTTCCTACTCCATCATCATTTTATTCAATATCTTTTTTACTTTATCTACCAGTTGCAACTTTACCAATATAATAATCCACACAAATAATTATTAGGAAGTTTTTAATTGATTGGAGGGAAAGATTGAATTTTATAGAAGTATGTTTTCCTATGAAATTAGTTAAAAATTGCATAATATATTGGTTTCCTATAGGAAGTAAGTGCTGAAATCCAAATCGGAGCTATCATAATCTTATTTGGTGTATTTCCTTTGAATTTTTCTCCTCTATACCAGTCAATCAATCATCAAGTATTAAATGCAATTGACACAATAATCTTATTTTCACCATTACGTATGGTAGTTTGTGGCCTGGCGCATCCCTCTCAAGTCTCATCCGAAATTAATTTCAAGTTTGATATGCCTCCCAGAGGTTTGATTTAAACTTAGAATATGTGGATAGCTTTGAATATGACTGAGAAAAGTATATATACACTAAGAATAAGATAATCATCCCATATGGAGTAATATACTAACATATCATCCAAGAAGAGTACGATGGTAAATGGTATAGTGTTAAGGATCGATACTATTTCAACTTAAAATTATTTTAGTTCCATTAAATTTATTAATTTAGTTTAATTCAGTCTAGTTCAATTCGATATAGTTATAATTTATAGTAAGTATAATAAATTACATTTAAAAAGAACATAACCTTAATCATTAAAAAAGAGTACAATTATAGGTTAAAAGTCTAAAAATTATTCATCCCACTAACTAAATACAGCTATCATGCATTTACCCATTTAAGAGGGTTATTTGCTAATTTTTTGTTAAGTTTGTAAGTAGAAAAAAGTTACAGGGAGTAAATACAAATTGTTGGATTAATTTTATAATAGAATTAAAAAATAATTTAAAAAGTTAAATAAAAAATTATTTTGTAATTGTTTTATTAATTATGTTCTATGATGTTATTGTTAAAATAAATATGCATAGTATCATTAGCAATTTATCAGGCCATCATTCCCATAAATTTTATAAGAAGCATCTTCATTTTTTTAATTAAGTTAACTTCACTAGTTTATTAATTATTAAGTTTATAAGTTAGCGTATTTAAGATACTTTTAAGGAGCTCTTGAAGTTATAAGTACTTGTTGGGTGCGGTGTACTCCTTTCGTTCTGAAGAGTTCTATAAATTTATCAATTCTATTTATCCCATAGGCACATAATTTATCATTAAAAGTGTACCTTCTCTTTATTCTATCATTATTTTAAAATTTTATGTAAAATCACACACCAACTCTAATATATGGAATTCTCCGGAATGGGAGGATTATTAGTGAGAGTAAACTTTAAGGCTCACCTATTTAAAAATAGTAGTAGAAATACTCTCTTCTAGTAAATATCTTAGTAAGATAAAGTACTCCTTAAAGTAATACAGATTCTTAAAGAAATTAATTATATAGTGCAAAAGAAGATTATTATAGCTAACATTTTTAGGGCGCGAAAAATTCAAACCGGGTTTAAATTTTAATTGAAACCCATAATCCCATTTTCGATTTTTCCAACTTGGCCACTTATCCAAAGGCCCATTAGAGCAAGTTAACAATGAAATTTGAGTTCATTGATAAAGCCCACTTAAAACAGTGTTAAGGCCCATATTCAGTAAAGTGTGGTGTTAGGGGAGAAAAACCAGATAGTGGCGAGGCGACTACGATCTGGTGACCGCAAAGTATTGAAATGAATAGGTGAAACTGAAAACCAACAAGGCAACAATAAATGATTTGCAGAGCTTCATCACTTTCTCAGCTATCAAATTCTGCAATCTTAACTGCAGCTCGTATCGAATCATTTATCAAAAGGTAATTCGTGTATATTATCTCTAAGATGTTAATGTTCGTTCAATTTCTATGTTTTAGCGCATACATTTTACCGCAATGAATAAGATTCTGCATAGCAGGTTTTGATCACTTGATTTTATTTGCGTTATATGTTAGTCAGTTGATTTTTAGCTCTCGAATAAGATGAAAATGTGTTCGATCATTAGATAGTTTCGTTTATTAGGGATTTGATTTGAGGTGAAGCTATAGTTTAAGCTTGAGCGAATGATACAATGTAGACATGTAGTAGTAGTAGTTTTTATTAGTAAAACGTTTATCATTAATTCATTATGATTGATAATTAACTGATTAGTCCGTTATATATTCGAAAGAGACTGATGATTGATATGGTAGCGGAAAGTATATTTATGGAGCTCATATGGTATGCAGGGAGTATGTATGTGATTGGTTGTGAAGGGCTCCATAGAAGCATTTATACTTGTTGTTCACGAGAGAGGTGATTTTTTAAGTGCTTTGCGGTTCACCGCTGGCAGTCGCAAACTTGCTGCATCTGTTATCTTATGGATAGCACGTAATTTTTCGTCTCATAAAAGTTCACTGATAGGGACATTAGCAATGTCATTTGAGCTGAAGAGAGATGAAGATGTTACTTATATAATCTAGTGTAGTATAATACCTTTAGTAAGTAGCTTCTTTTAAGCATGTTAGGTATATATAATTGTTTACCTATAGAATACCCCCTCCTTCCTGCAATAAAGAGTTTATAATACTTGAGTTACCTTCTTACCCTTTATCAAGTGCTTACTTAGAGAGATAACCCTTACTTTTGCCCTATATTAGAAGAGATTACTAGACTTAAGACTTTATCATTAAGGGCGCCTTATACTCTTACCCATTTACTAGTACACGCAAGTATTTACCTTATGTAAGAGGGAAAGGGAGCACCTTATACTTTGGTATAGAGAGATTACCTCTATATCCTTTAAAGGAAGGTATACAGGTACTGTCTCATAGTATACTAGTTCAAAGCATATAGTAGCTTACATAAAGTATAGGATTATGGGTACTTAAGCTCACTTATAGAATCTACTATTAGAGAAGGGACTATTTTAAGACATGAGTTAGTAAACATTGAATTATTATACATGCTTCCTTCTTAGTCACCTACATTTTATAGTATTTTAATAAAGACAACGAAGCGCAGCTCAGTTGGTAAGAAGCTTCAACTTCAACCAATTGGTCGGGGATTCGAGTCACCCTTTAGCTGTTTCAAAACATAAAAAATAATAAAGAGAGCTAACTTATTTGTTCCTTTATATTAGAGCTAGTAATAGAATACATTTGCTTATGGTATAGTACTTAACAACATTGGCGATGAGATTGATCGAGGGGGGACTTTGAAGAAACTAAAGAGGGCTATATCGAGGCAAGACTTATGTGCAACCTGATGTCATGTCAACCCCAGATACACTATCGAAAGCAAAGGTATTACAACTTTTATTCACTAATACCTTAACTGTTTGTTTACCCAGATTTATTTATTTAGCTGGTCAGTCAAATCTTCTTTATAAGCTGCTACGCAATAGAGTTGGTCAATCAGTTTCAGTTTGGTTTTCAAGTGTGATTGATCATTGTAAGGGAGCTACTCAAATTGGGACAAGTTGAACATCAATTTGATGGTTTTGTGTTTGTGCTTGATACTGATATATGCACTCCCTGGAAAAATAACGCTGAGTAGTCACTTGAACATACATGTCACATCATTGAGAAGTTGGAGAACGAACTGGAACAATACCTGGAACATGCTGCTCGGTACAGAAAAGAAGAAAACCCAACTTAGTGAAGTCATGGATACCTAAGGCTATTTAGGTGGTGTGTTCTTCGAAAGGTACTGTATGCTACCCTCAGATTGATATGATTCATATTCTCGCTTTCATTTAGTTTTCTGGTTTCTATTACATCATGCCTAATTCCAGAATTTAAGCTTTAAAACTATACATTGGTGTATCCTGCTGAGTTGAGGCTGAGGGACTAGAATTTTAACTCAATTCTATGGTTCTCCATGTTCTGCCCGAATAGATATTTCTTATGTCCATGCCATCTCCCACGTCTAAAGATGCACTTCTTGAATGTAGTAGTTTATTCCTATGCTTCTTTTTTAAGGATAGATGCATAATTAACCTAAGAGATATCTCTTCAAGCTTCCATCGTTTGGCATCTTTCTTCACGCAAGCTAACACCTGACAAAATCATACATACTGAATCCAGTTGACTACATAGAGATCACATAAATAGATTCAGAATATCCTTTAATCTTTAGGTGGATGGTTTGAAGGAGGATTCCTTGTGATGCACAAGAGTCATTTAGAGTAGACCGGATTCATTTATTTATTTTTGTTAGATTATCAATAATAGTTTTCTTCATAGGAAAGTTCACAATGGAGTCTGTATTGGATATTTGGAACAGGAGGAATATATGAGAAGATTGTTAGTGTGCACATCTGAATTGGCTTCTGGACACGGTAATTTTCTCAAGATCACCCACCGCGTGCCTGGCTTCTCCTCACTTCTCTCTTAGGTCTAAATTTGTTATGCCCCTGGAAAGCAGTTGCCTAGAGGTTTGCAAATTACTGTATTTGAGAAAACAAAATTGTTGCATTGAGACTGCAAATTTTCGTACGCACCATAAACCACGAGATAACATCGCCATAAACTTCGAACTTTGAATAACCAAGAATTACTTGAGCTCCTCTTTTAGCTAACTTTTATGTAGGATGTCTTAATAAAACTCAAAAGAAAAAATAAGTATATACTATGTATTTGGGTTTCATTATAGCAATACAACTAACGGTGAATAAAGATGACAACGAACTTCAACTTAGTTGGTAATACGTTTAGCCTCCAACTTGGAGTTCGAGTCAAAGGAAAAACAGCGAATAATGACGAGTCAATTTGTTGTCTCCGTGCAACTACTTGGTACTATCCCAGTTGCATTTCTCTGGATTAAGGAATGTTCACTGTGATCATACTGCTTTGTAGATACTAGACAGAGTACACATTCCTTATAGATTCCGGTTTCCCCTATTTTCACTTGTTCATAAATCTAAGCTGAATCAAACTGAATGCTTTCTGATGCTAATCCCGGCCTAACTTTTGCACTATTCCTGCCCAAATCTTAATCTTGGAGGACGAACGTTATTCACTATTCACTTTAATGTTCTCTAGGATGACAATATAATACGACCTTTCCCCAGTAAAACTTAAAGATTGAACTATTAATAGTTTCAAGAATTTATCAGCACATGTGAATCTGCAATTAACACATACTGCACATGTGAAAACTTTCAGGTTTGATAACTGCCGTATATGTTAATTGCAGAGGTGAGACTGTGCCTGAACTTGGCATAATTATCGATCTCTTTTCTTTGTAAACAAAAATATTGACTGTAAGGTAATACGGCACTCCTTTGTTGGCTTCCAGTATATGACACCTCAATTCATCATAGTTATGTCTATTCCACCTCGAAGACAAAATGAAATGGAAATCACTGAACATACGATATTAAATAGCTCACCACACCAAATGTTTGACGCTTTTATCGTGTAAACCTTTTTCTTTGGCCGAATATGGTATCAATAGCTCTTAAAAACTAGAATTGAAAGCTTCGTATGGAAGTAGATATCTCATGCCGCTCTAAAACCTTCTGTACATGTAGATGCTGCATTTCACTTCAAGTGAAGTGATATCCTGCCATATGTGCATGTGGCTGGTAACTGAACCTCTGTCATCGCAGGCAGCCAGGCACTCCTGAAATTACTTGGTACAGGACCATAATAGCCACTAAACTGCTGCGAGTTCTAGGCATGTATGGCCGAAGACTCAGAAGCCGTGTAAAATAACAAGTGCGCTATAGATCGGTCTATGGGATTTGTGTTTGCTTCCATATCCTCAGAGCTAGTAATCCTAAAATACACAAGAAATAAATGATTAGGGAACATGAGAATGGCAACATTGCAGAAATTAATGTATCAGGAGAAGGGGACATACTCATTTCTTTCGCCACTTGGTGCATCATGGTTGTCTTGTTCATCCCCACAATCTCCATTCAAATTTACATGTTTTTGTCTCTGGTCAGCACTCTCAGCCAGACGGTACAAACAGTCCTTGATGCATAGCCTGGTTCCCAGATCCAACTGATACAGATAATGTCTATCAGATTTATTTTCAAGGCACATTGGAATATGCATGCAACTATTCTTTGTAAGTTGTATGACTACCAAGATTGGTGTTTGGGTCTGTTAATGTAATCACCAAGATCATTTGAATTCTGGTATACTAGCATAAAATTTGTGGATTTGGGTGTATAAAAAATAAAAGCTTTTAAATGAGCAATTCGTATTTCTGTCTGCTTAGAATATAACTTCTGTGGTTCAATTTTGATACTATTAGTTAATTTCCAGAGCTATGAAACCAAACATTCAAATCCACATAAAAGTAATACACCTGTTTGCAGAAGTAGAGCACGTACAAGGTAGTGACTGTGGTATTGAGAAAGCAATAAGATGGAAATGCTTACCAGTTCCATCTCCATCACCTCAAGTTTAATAGAATGGCCCTTAAAACCGACTAAATGATCTATTGGAAATGTCCCTCAAGGTTACACCTGAAGGACTTGGTCCCCAGACTTCAATTTAGAGCGAATAGACAACCTTAACATGTGAAAGATGAGAACTTCACAAACAAAAAAAGGTAAATCGTCTGCCATCATGTTCCATATAAGCCAAATAACCTGGTGCGCAATCAATGAATAAGTTTAAAAGGCCAAGTACCCTTTTACCAAAATAAAGTACTTAATTTGAGCAAAAGTGGCATCGATCAAAGGAAAACCTACCTTTTCGAATCACATGGATTCTTACGCAAGTTTTCATGTAACACATAAAAAACTACTAATTATACACTTGTATGCTTAGGCAAGTAACTACCTGTTCCATGACAAGCTGAAGCTGGTGGAAACTGGATGCCCCAGTGGAAGTATCACTACAACCTGATTTCTCATCAGTTGTCACATTCAAGGAACCTGACCCAGTGGTGGAAACTTGTCTACCTCCTTCAACATCATTGAACTCACTGGCAGAAAAAGAAATCTGGTTTGCCCCAGAACTCAGGCCATCTTCTTGGACTTCAAACTGACTCGCTTTACCTGTCAGTGACCGGTTCTGTGGCTTAACCTTCTCTTTGTGTTCCATGATCTGTCAAACACGAATTATGAGCTGGTCAGACTTCCAATTATCACTCAATCTAGAGTCTAGACATTATAAACACAGGATAGATAATTTGCAGTGATAAATTTGACCTGACTATCCATTTTGCAATGAGGGAATAAACTATGATCCCCCCAATAAAACAAAATCACCCGGTCAGAGAGAAGGGGGCAAACAGTATAGAGTATGCTGACCTGTTCTTTATCAATGAACATGTCCATGCCATCATCCAGGAAACAAAGATGATTCTCAGGTGCACAATTGTCATTGTCCCTGAAGCTTGACATGGAAGGACTGTTGGTGGAGTAACTCTTTGAGGAGTATTGGCTTTCTGGAATATTTAGCACATCTTGTGAGTTGAAACTTGGAAACTTAAAATCTGGCTCTGGTACATCCACAGTGTCACTCATATTATATGCCGATGAAAAGCTATGGGTCCCTTCTTCAAAACCAAATGTTGAGTCACAATTCCTGGAAAGAATCAACAGATTTTTGTGAGTACAAAAGTTATGTTAAGAGTTCAGAACCTAAATGAAGAAACATGTTATTAATATTACCTGAGCATCATGTCAACATCTTCAAAGTTCCCTATTTCAGGCCAGTTATAGTACATACAGTCTCTAGGATCATTGCCCTCAGTTTTCTCAAGTAAATTTGGGTTCTCGTTTGACATTCCATCGAAGAGATAATTGTCGCAGCTGTTATCAGCTACTAGAGTGGCATCATGTTCACATACCTCACTACTGTTATCCTTATTGTTGTTACTCTGGACTCCATAACGTGAAAGCATGTTATTCTCCAACTTTAAACCAGATTCTTCACTTAACGAGTCACTCTTAGATGAAGGAAGTGGAACACTTGGCGAGTAGGGTGCCGAATCTTTCCCCAGCAACCTTTTCCTACTTTTACTCGCAGTCAAAAATCCTGTTTGCGCTGTGACTTGATCAATGTGTCCAGGTGCAGACCTGTCTCCCGTGGTATTTGTAATAGTATTAGTTACCGGCACTATATGATCTCCATGAAATTCATCCCAAATTGTGTCTTGAAACTGTAACAGAAGTTACAGAATGTTAGACGTGTTGTGGCAAAAATTCCTTCCAAATATGAGTAAAACTATAATTTCTTATCAGTACATACATAATGAAACTGCAAGCTATAAGCCGGGCACTAGACAAGAGTGCTTCCATTACATTAAGCAGAAACAAACAAGACATGGTTGAAGGAGAAAATTAACTAACCTCGTACATGCTCCAGTCAGACATTCCAAAAGACAATTATCCTGCACTCATACTCATACAATATGCAGTGCTGCAGCTGTGTATATATGTGTCAAAATCCTTCTGTTCACCTTCATCCAAACAAGCCACAACCAAAAGAATTAGAAAACCATCACTGATAAACTTCACAGTTCCTAGCTATATGTTATATGAATGGTTTCAAATCACAAAGTACTAGTTACAAAAACAAAACAAAAAACAGTTCAGACTCAATAAATCTACTTATATAATCTCATATCAAATTCACTTGCATTTTGATATCTTTTCCTGGGAGAGAATAAATCAATTTAGTAACTATAACTACCGGCCAGGTAAGCACAGCAACAGGAACAAAACCAATATAGCAGGCAGCTGGCTAACAATCCATAGAGCTCGCGTGAAAAGCTCATGTAAATTATATTTGAAATCTTCAATCTATTAGCTAAAACTGAATATTAATATTAGAATCTTCTGATATTCATACTGTTTGGTTGAAAACTGTCAAACTTAATCCACCAATTACAAAAGAGAATAGTATGTGGGTAAAGAAGACCTGCCAAAATCAAGTTCATGTGATTTACATGGCTATCAATTTTCTTATCCAAATGAGGGGAAAAAAAAGTCAAATAAAGAAAATAAAAAAAGAAAAGAGGAACAAAACCGATGTAGACCATAAGAGAAGGGCTAGCTTGAAAAATTAACCGCGAATTATAACTAAGCGTATGGTTTATATTATAATCTGCTTCCGCTCATATATATGGTTGGATCTATCAACAAGCACGTCATATTACATAAATGAACTCATAAACCCAAAAAGAAACAGAAGATCTACAATAACAAGATATCAGTCCAATTCCTTATCAAAGTAAGGAATATTAATCACACACAGAAACAAACTCGAATTAGACAAGCTAATCAAGTAGCCAAAAGCTAAACCTGAATATTACAATCTGCTTCTATTCCTACTGTATATGGTTTAAAACCATGAACAAGCATGGCATATCACATAAACGAACTCATAAACCACAAATTACAAAAAACAAACAGCAGATCTACGAAAATCAAGCTTATACAAGTCCAATTTCTTATCCAACCAAGCAATAACAATGAATTAAGATAATCACACACAGGAACAAACTCAGAAGTAAACTAGCTTGAAAAGTCAAAGTAATTACTACATCTGATATCTCATCCAGTAGTTAAAAGCTAAATTCATAGTATATGCTTTAAAACTACAAACAAGTATGTCATATCACACAAACGAACTCATAACTCACAAATTACAAACGCAAAGAGCAGATCTACAAAAATCAAGTCCAATTCCTCATCGAAATGCGGAAAAAAAAAAAGCAAACAGATAATCACACAACCGAGTAGATAACCACAATAGCTTTCAAACTCACCGGAAGAGCGTGAATTGAGAAGCGGAAGGTGTAGGGAAGTCTGTGAGGTTGTAGAGAGAGAATGAAGGATAGGGTAGAAGGTAGAGAGAGAGAGAGGGAGAGCAAGTTGAGGTGAATAGAAGAGGATATGTGAGAGTTTGGCAAAGAAACAAAATCATTCTTTATAGTTTAACAATTTTGAGAAAATGAAACGAAAGGAGGAGAATGAAAGAGGGCCGCCACGTGGCGAGGAAATCAATATAGAGGTGGACAGGCACTCAAAATTCGTGGTTGAGAATGTGATCTGTTCCTGAGTCCTGATTGGTCGACATGAAACTCGTGATGGGCAGGCATGACACCTGTCGGTGGGCCACTCGCACGTTAAAGGGGAGAGAGAGAGAGCTGTTTTTCCTTTCTAATTTTCCTTTTTTGGAATATGTTTATGTTATCTCTCGTGATTATTATCCATCAGTATTCAGTAGTAGTCTACTAGGTAACATTACCACTTTTATTAAGTATTGTTTGCGTCTTGATGATAAGATTCAACTTCATCAACTAGGAGCTGGAGAGGAGAAGTAAATGTCAGTCACTCGTTTCACCTTTTCATGGGTCACACAACAGATTAAGCGGCCCCGGATGCATTAATATTACTACCCTAATTTCAAACAGATATAATTATATCTATTCAACTTGAACAAAAGCCTGTTCAAATGATTGTGCTCGGTTGAATGTATACATGTACCCGCTCAGTAAGAGTCAAATTCGAGTCAATGTGTCCACCCTCTTCTACTAACCCAACTATAGGGTCGACCCTCCTATAAATAACCACATAATATACTATTTTCGTTTCATCTAAACAATTTCAATTTTACTTTTTTATGTTAATGATTATGGCTTTGTTCATAAATTACTTGTAGAATATATATTAATAAGATTATGTAATAAAATTTTAATTTAAAGTCGAAAATGTTAACTTAAAAAGTTAATATATAAATTTTAAATGAAATGATGGAGTGGTATATTTAATTTATAAAATATAAAGTCTAATTATAGTTTTATGCGCCTTGAACAAAGGCGGCACGTAAATATCTTTCTTCTTCAATAAACAAGCTAATATATAAAATATATTGATGGTACTGTAGATAAAATTTGTACAAATATTAAAGTAGAATTATTAAAATGAAGCTTAATTAAATTACAGGCGATTGATTAAACTCACAAAACTGGTGTTAGAATAAATATTGAGTAAAGCTCTATTCAACTTGAGAATTCGAAACAATGAATCTCAAAGACTAATAAAAAACAAAAAACCTAACAAATGAGTAAAGATCGATGATGTTCAAAGAAAGGCTTCAGGAGATGTTCAACTAATCCTTCTGTATATATATAGTGTTCGACATTTTTCAAGTCGAAGTGAAGAAGGATTTCTTCAAAGATAACTTTCATTTTTTCTTGCTTTCTCCAACGTGTTGTTAGAAGAAAATTTCCTTGAACAACTATTCTTTCAATGTATTTTCTTCTTGCATTCTTCTTGAAATTATTCTTTCCTCAATCTTTCTGAAGTCAGCTTGAATAAATAGCAGGATGTTCTTCAACTTCAAGTTCTGCAGCAAGTCAATATTGTCTTCGATACTGTTTTCAATGTTGATAACGTGTAGCACAATATTCAAACTAAAAACATTGAATTTGGTAAGAAAGACAAGATTATCAAGTGCAAATTGTACTTTCATTACGTGTCGAATTACTTTGATATGTGAAATTGCTATATTGATTGTGAATTTGATTATTTTGGATAATGTTATTATGTTTGCTAGTTATGAATTTGATTACTTTGATATGTACACTACAAGTTGTTTTATAAAAACATCAACCGAGTATCATATCTGCAATTTACGATTTTAGGTTGCGATTGATGCTCAGGTACAAAGGGGGGAGGAGGAAACGGTTGACGTGTTGTCAACTGAAGAAGTTGACAAATTCTTCTTGGAGGTCAACCAACCGAACAACACAGGTCGAATATATGGACTCAGGAGCCTTGGATATACGTTGGCTAGTCATGTATTCTCATCAACATCTCAACAATCTAGACATCAGGTTTTTACACAGGCTCAGGTATCAGAGTTGGTGTAGTCTCAGGTTTCAGAACATATTGTGAAACTAGCAGAGGAGATGGAGCGCCGCAACACACAACTGAGGGAGAAGATGAACGAGCAGCTTGGGTTGCATATTGAGGCTTTCATGTCCAAGTTAGTCAGCACCCACCCCCGTCTAGTAGCTAGTTATGTTTTTAGTATGTTCTTGATCTATGTACGTTCGAATATATTCTCTTCAGATTTGTTCGGATAATTCAGACTTATTTTGGTCTACGGTTTTTTTAACTTATGAATGATTTATGATTGATTCAAATATTTTATGTACTCTACATTTATTATCGAGCATTATATTGATTAAATAGGTGAAATACAAAAAATAAGTACGAATTAATTTTTAAAAAAATTGTCAATATTTATCCGTGTTAAATTTACAGACAAAAATTCAATATGGCGATGAATAATCTATACGTCGCCAAGTAATAAAAAAGACAAAAAAATACTAAGTCTCATACAAGTCATACTACATTTTGAGAGTTCAAAGAGAACCATTAATTTTCAACACATGTTATCTAGTTTTTATATAAATACCATGTGTTTTAGCTTTTAAAATATATGTCTAATTTATTAATTTTTATCAATATTTGTCTAGTTTTTCATGTTATATCTTTCTGTTTGTGCATTTGTGTTGAACTGTCTAAGTTTTAGCATTTATTTTCTAATTTTTACAATATATTATATAGATTTATAACTTTATTGTCTAGTTTTGTAAATGATCTTGTTTAATTTTATTACTTATACAAAAAATTCATTTGGTGTAACGTGTCTAGTTTTTACATTATATCATCTAGTTGTTACATTGTATTATTTAGTTTATAAAAGGAATTATATAATTTTTACATGATATTAAATTTACACTATTGTTTAGTTTTTAAATCATATTGTCTAGTTTTTACTTGACCCGTTTTTAATAAATCTGATCAAAAGATCCACATAAAATCATCAAGTTAGGAAATAATGGTATAATTGTCTAGTTTTACCATATTGAAAGTATTTTTGGGACTCTCATAAATATAGAGTCTCTCGACCGACTCAATAAAAAAAGGATCAAACTTAAAATCCGTCGTGATATACGCCGCTTTTTGCAACATAATTATTATCCATTGTGAAAGATGGTGCTATGGATCGGCCCTATTGGAGCGACGGATATTTCTATTTTTTAGTGATATTTAATATATATCAATACTATTATTATTATTAATATTATATATTAATTATTTAAATTTAAAAATATCAAACTAAACATTAAATATGAAAATAGATACATTATTTACTACGTAATTTAACAAAACGATATAAATCACATACTAATGTATATAAACAAACACATATTTGAACCAACAAAAATGTAATACAAATATAACTCTCTAAGGTCATTTATATAAACACCCCTACTACCCCTACTAAATAGTCCAATTACAGATTCGTACTCAATATTTAAATAATTACATCCACACTCAATTTTCAATTCCACGACTCCGTCTCCTACACTGACAATTATGGGTGATGTAATTGTTTAAACGTAGTACTATTCGTAGTATGCTGTAAATTGGGTTCCGCTGCTTTTCTTCGATTTCAGTTTCTGAGCTTTAATAAGGAGAGAGCTCACCTCAGCTAGGGTTTCATTTCGTTATCTACTCCTTCAAGCTATCACTCTTACATCTCGATTTGCCTCCATAGCTCGTCAAGGTGATTCCTTTCCCCCCCTGTTAATGCTATCTCCTTCTGTTACACCTCGGGTTTAGCTTCATAATGATTTTGATGTAATTTTTTCGTTTTGGGGATTTCAATTTTTTATGTGATTCTGCTTGGTGTTGTGTATCAGATCCTTATAAAATGGTATGCTTTGTTCTCGTTTTCTTATGCTCTCTGTGTGTTTCGTTTTGCTGGCAATTTGGTAAAGGAGTATGCTTTACTTTGTCTGCTTTTCTTCGATTTCAGTTTCTTTTTATTCTCGTTTTGCTCTTTCCAGCTAATTTCTCTTATTGCATGTTATTTGATGAATTCATAGTTTTGAAGTTAGGAGTAGCTGGGTATATTTGATTTATGAGAAGCATCTTTTGATCACTGAGGAAATGTATTCATAATATGTCTTCTTCTAGTCTGTCTTCCAATATCTTTGCTATGAATGTTTATGGGGAAGATACTACTATTCATGGGCCAGGATCCTTTGGTTTCTGCTGAAGCTGGCAGATATGCCTTTTTGGCTTATTCCGGCATTGTTTCCATATGCGATTCTTCAGGCTCTTACTCGTTATCTGCAGACGCAGAGCTTAATCT
>JAYMSP010003603.1:0-19155 GCA_036897095.1 Plantago elongata
TCAAAAATGTTTATGGGTCAAATTCTAAATTTTCGGAAGTTCTGGGCTCAACTGTAATAAACAGACAAATTTTGTATCAAATAGAAAATTATAGAATATTCTTGTACTATACTGAATTGAAACTAACAGAACCCTTTTGTATCCAGGAGCAAGAAACTGCCAAATGTGTATCTCTCTAAAAATTTCAAAAAACAACAAAATAATTTTTTTAATTAAATTATTAAAATCTAATTTTAACAATAAAAAAAATTCTGAAATTTTTATCAATTGCATTCTTTAACTCAAAAAGCAAACAAACATATACATATATAATAAAACACGTAAATTACTGTTAAATCAAGGCTAGCTCCACTGTTGGTATATTAGGTCAGATAGTACTCTAAGCACACATAACGGAATTTCAAAAAATTTTAAGACAAACATGATAACAATAATTTAACGTGCTTGAATAAACTGAAATTTTACTTTGATAGTAATTCCAGTTTGTAGCTGTCGGCGTGCAACACGGGGTCAGCAGCTTCGAGATCCTCTTCAAGCTATTATAAATAATATTAAATTGAATGTGATCATATTACATATCATCCTTATAAATAGTTGTCTCTAGGACATACATACTTTCAGATAAAAGTGTCATATCTTCAAATCAAAAGCAACTCATCCTAACTCTAGATCATGTGTTGGTTAGTTCTTCTTATACACTGTTAATTACCTCGATGCATATGCTATCACTAGTGTTGTTTTTTCGAGCCGAGTCGAGTATTTTTATACTGGAGCTCGAACTCGAACTCAATCGAACCGAGCTCCACTAGTTAACAAAACGAGCTTAAGCTCGAACTCGAGTAACATGTATCGAGCTCGAGCTTGAACTTGAAAAAATACGACTTCTCTCTCGATCTATATGCAATGCAAGCATTAAATGTTGTTCATGCTCCTCTTTTGCCCTCAAAAATATGTGGATATTATCAATGGAAAAAATGAAAAACTTATCGGCAATTGATAGAAGTTTGAGAAGTGGAGGCTTTGGCGCTATTGATATGGTACTGTTTTGTTGAACTTGGAGGCGTTGTGGAGGCAAGTTTGGCTGTGAAGAAGATTACAAGATTGTTTTCTAGTTTTATCGTTGTAAATGGTTATGGGGTAAAAATTATTGTGATGTATGTGTTGGAAAGTCCTTGTGTATATTGTGATCAGTTTCTTTGAGCAGTCCTTATTGTCGTGTAAATATTTTATTTATGATTAATTAATAATCTCTTGTTGTTTTTGAAAAACATAATTGCCTTGTAACAGTCATCCAAGTGCAATCCTAACCATTCATTTAACAATGATGTACTCGAATTAACAACAAAAATTATAGCGTCTCCTAATCCATGTTTCTCCTCAAAATTTTACTAATGTTTAATTTGACCATCGTCACTATTTATATTCATTCGTGGAGACATGATAACAAACCTAAGTTAAATGTTAGTAGATTTTTTTTTTTAATTTATAATGACAAGAATCTATATTCATCGGTGGAACATAACATATGGTAAGAAGATGAGTTAAATATTGGTAGGAGATTGTGTTACGGTAGAAATAGTAAAAGGAGGAGCAAAAACCCAACTAGTCCACTATACTGTAGACAGACTCATCATCCCAACCAAACTTTTCCCAAAACTCACTTTTCCTCTTCTTCCATCAAAGTGTTGATGGTGATGATGATGATGTGTTGTCGATTATTTCATGCTCAGCATTTATGAACCTTATTTAATCTACTATTGTTGATTTTTCTCTTTCTCTTTTGCCTCTTTTCTGCTTCATCCTCTCTTTCTCTCTCTAGGGTTTGTTTCTTCACTGATTTCCTGAAAGCAAAAGCCTTTATCTCATGGATTCAGAGGACGATATGCACGACGCTAATGACGGTGCGTCGGTTGATGAGGAGGATGATTACTACAGCGGTGGAGAAGAGGAGGAAATGGAAGTTGAAGAGGAGGATGATGATGATAGTTATGGTGGCTATGATGATGATGATGATGCGGGTGATTACGACTTCATTGCGAATGCTTCGGATGATGGAGATGATACGATTGCTCATCGGCAGGTTGTGAATTTGTTTTTGTTTGTTTGTTTGTTTGTTTGTTTGTTTGTGTGGCTGTTCAATTGGATTAGTACTTGGTTTTCAGTGTGATGAGGTATTGACTGGAAATGAGAGGTTGAGTTGTTAGATTTGTCTGTTGATGGAAAAGATTGAATCTTCATTTATGTTTGTGGATGTGTGGAGTGAGGTTTTTGGGTTCTGATGTAATGAATTGGCTTTGGTAGTGGATCAATTTGGATACTTTAGTAATTTTTAGGGACTAGCCTTCAATGGGATGTGTTTTATATTGAAGAAACATTTTGAATACTTGGCTCCATGTGTCTTGAAGTTCTGGAGACGGGTAATTGAATGGGTTAAGAGTAACTAACGGTTTAAGGGTATTGTCCGTGTAGTTTGTAGGTTGTACATTAGAATTTGAAATTTGGAGATGCAAAATGATGAACTTGTTCAAAACTTCAAATGCAACCTAGCTCAATTTAGTGATGTGGTGGAGTTTTAGAGACATGATATGTGTACTGTTATTATTTGCAACAACTTATCCATTTTGTACTAATGTGTAAATGTGATAGATAGATAACTAACAATATGAGACAGACTTGAGTGATGTTTGATGAACAAATGAAGTTATTTGGAACACATTATCCATTTTGTACTAATGTGTAAATGTGATAGATAGATAGATAACAAACAATATGAGACAGACTTGAGTGATGTTTGATGAACAAGTGAAGTTATTTGGAACACATTATTCATTTTGCACTAATGTGATGTGTTCTTATATGTGTGTGTATATTTCAGAAGAGCTATACCATCTTAAAGGAAGAAGATATTAAGCAACGACAAAGGGAAGATATCATCAAAATTTCTACTGTTCTTTCAATACCCAAGGAAGCAGCATGCTTACTGTTGCGTCGCTATAATTGGTAATTTCTTTTTTGTCAAATCATCTGAAGTATTGGAGATATATGCATCACTTCCACCATGGACCTGTGCTTTCCAAATAACATTTTTTTTAATTAGATGATTTGTTGAAAACTCCAGTGTTGTATATTTTCCACTTTTGTCCAACTGTTTCACCTGATTGTTCATGCAGGAGTGTGAATAATGTGCATGAAGCATGGTTTGCTGATGAAGAGAGGGTCCGGTATGCTGTGGGTCTGTTAGAGAATCCTCTGGTTAAGTTTTCAAATGCTGGAGAGGCAAGTTATCTACTCTATGAATGTGCATAACATTGTATTGCTATTCCTATATTATTTTTGTCCACGTCCTGATGGATCATTGTTTGCTCTTATGTTTGTTTCTATTAGCTGGCATGCGGAATCTGTTTCGATAATTATACGTCTGAGGGACTAATCTCTGCTGGATGTGGTCACCCTTTTTGTGAAACATGCTGGAAAGGTTTGCTATTCATAATCATCACACTTTTAAGGGGCTTGTCTTTCAATAATTTATTATGCTAATGGTGCATAGATTAGTTAATCCATCATGCTATTATTATGTAAAATACAAGTAATATCGACTTCATAAATTGTAAACTATACTAGAATATGTTCAAACCAAACTGAATCATGTGTAGCTTACAACATTATGATACTATTATGATGTAAAACACAAGTAGTATTGTCTTCATCAAGTGCATGCTTCCATCTACAACAAGTTTTACAACAAAATATAGAATTTTAATACATTCAGACTAACCCCAACACATGAATGCTACTAGGAACCCCCGACTTTCAATTTTTTGAAGTCAGGCTTCCTTTTCTTTTCACCAGTTGTGTCTTCTATAGTTGATGAAATGGGAGTTCGGATTCTTGTTTTGGTTCTATAGTTTACCAAGAATCCTTTTATCAGTAGTAATCTCATCTTAGGAGTTAGGCCTCCAACTGTATTTTTGTGATTCCAATCTCCGGTTTTTGATACATGTTTGTTTGAGATAGTAGAGACAAACCATCAAACTGCCTTCATGGGTGTTTTCCCAAAACTACACAGGTAATTACTGGCTCTAGTGGAACAGCTGGAGTGGGTGCATATAGGTCAAAAGTTAAATTTGTTTCTGCAAGGGCTTGTAGTATGCTTTTGTTCAAGTAATCCTAATCTATTCACGTACAATTTTGCAATTAGAGTTTTTTTTTAAGCATCATTTGGAATGGTTAATGGACATGAAATTTTACTTTTGGTGAGAGAATATCATGATGCCCACCACTCTTCCCTTTGGCCTGTAACTTTTGTGGCAAATAATTGCTTAACATGTCGATTTGTTTCCCTGTTTGTCGTCCAGCTTACATTAGCACATCCATTAATGATGGTCCTGGAAGCTTGGTACTTAGGTGTCCTGATCCACCATGTGGTGCTGCAGTTGGACAAGATATGATAGATAAGTTGGCCTCCAATGAGGACAAGAACAAGTACATGCGATATCTCCTCAGATCTTATGTGGAAGATAGCCGTAAGGTAGATTTCTCTCTCAAACCATGGGAGTTGCTAATTGACTTTGATATTCGAGTAACATCTTGAAGTTCTGGATGCTGGTAGTTGTATACATGTTGGTTCGGAGTGAATTTAACTCACAGCTTCTTTTGTATTCATCAAGTTTTGCCATGCATGATCAGATTAAACACCATTTCATGGACATGCATATGTGTCTGTGTCTAGGTAGTAAAAGGATATCCATGTTACTATTTGCAAACAAATTTGTGTCCTGTAAATTCATTATCTTGTAATCTATCATGAAAAATAAAGTAATGATTGAAGCAAAACAATTCCGTACTTGTTTCGCGTGAGTTGAGGCTAATATTAATGATTTCTTTTTAATTCAAGTTTTCTATCCTACTGAATTTAAGCTGCTGTTCTGTTATAAATTCATTGGTTCACGACTTGACTTGGTTAATAAGATCCTTGCACGTAGACTTTACATGTATTTTGTTCTCTTCATTATCCATGATGATTAATTGTCGTATCATTATATCACTTGCAGATTAAGTGGTGTCCTGCACCTGGCTGTGATTCTGCTATTGAGTATGTTGTGGGTAGTGGAAACTATGATGTCACTTGCAGTTGTTCGTATAGTTTCTGCTGGAATGTAAGTTGGATTTTGTGTGTTTTCAATCTCAAAAACATCATTCTTTCTCTTTATGGAATTCTTTGTGATAATCAAGTATTGTGCACTGGTTTATGCAGTGCACGGAGGAAGCTCACCGTCCAGTGGGCTGTGATACTGTGGCAAAGTGGGTTTTGAAAAATAGTGCAGAATCAGAAAACATGAATTGGTAAAACTCTCTGCTTGCCTGTAAGAATTTTGCTTGAATTTTATCTTGATTTGCATGCAATATCTTCTGTGTACTTACTGAAACATGATTTAGTGTGCTTAGCGATTTAAAGTTCATTTTTAAACTTCTCTCTCTAGTGAACTAGGTATATTTTAACCATTGACCGAATTAGAGATGCAATGATTTGATTTTTCTTTTGTAACACAACTACTGACACAGAAGAGCTATTATACTCGGAAATGTGGGTGATTTTGTTATTGTACTCTTTCGTGTGACTCATCTCGGACAAATTCATCATCTCACAGGTGGTCAGAACAGTTTAGTATGAAATATCTATGATACTTAATAAAAAATGTATGATGCGTTGTAAAGCATGGAGGATTATTAACTGTATACAGAAATTTGCAAGTTAGTCCCTGTAACATCAAATTCTCTAAAAATTACACCCAAATTCAGATCAACCAATTTCAAACTCAAATTAAAGTTCTCGGAACAAAATACAAAATTGCCAATAATTTAACTTTATCACATCTCTATTCCTATAAATATGTGAATTAGCAACTATAATGAAGATTAAATCAATTCCAAATAGAAAATCAATTTTTTTCTTGTCTCTGGAACTCCATGAAAGCTCTTTCCAGGTCGTCCCTGGCTAGTTTGACATGGCCAACGTGGAGCAGAGCTCGTTCAACTTGCTGCATAGACACGCAGCCATGACTACTGAAAGTGCCTGAAACATAACATTTTCTTACACTTTGAAGTTAAAAACAAACACAGAATTGCTGGTTGACTCGGCCTGGAGTCTCACTAACTACTAACATGAGGACTCGTTTAAGTCTTTGAAATGGAAGTATGGGTAAACTTCACAAGTAGGACTCTTCTGAGTCAGCAAACTTAAATTTGGAATCTTAATGATGGGTTGTATGGCTAGTAGATGTATGATTTTACTACTGGCAGGTAACGTTGCTTCTATTGCTTGCTGTTGGTTTCTTAATTATTATACTATGCACCGAAGGGTTACTATGAAAAATATGTTGAAGTAGTTATGAAGAAGTCGAAGGAACACAATATAGTAGTGGTACTAACGATACACTTTCGCACATAAGAACCTCAGACTCCTCCCTTAATGTTATTGTTTCATACATTATACATTTCTTGTACGAAGAAACTGTCTGTTAATTATGTATGTGTACCCCCCTATGCTACAGCGGTAAATAGTTCATAATCTTTTCAAAGAACATCAAAGCCAGGGAATATTTACATGTGTTTTCGTGTATAGGATATTGGCCAACTCCAAGCCATGCCCAAAGTGCAAGCGTCCTATTGAAAAGAACCAAGGTTGTATGCACATGACGTGCACACCTCCATGCAAGTTTGAATTTTGCTGGTAAGCTTTATAAATTTGTAGTTCGTACGCCAAAATGAAATGATCTCATGGATATGCATCTTCTTATCTTTGTTTTCAATACCTGTTTATTATATTTGCGTTGGATGTGCTGAGACTAATCACACGTCTCAACATACTAAAAACAAAAAACTAAATTTTGCTATTGTCAATGCTTTCTTAGTTTCTAATGGAGCTTGTGCTTTGCCATATTTTAGGTTGTGTCTTGGTCAGTGGTCGGACCATGGTGAGAGAACGGGAGGCTTCTATGCATGCAACCGTTATGAAACAGCCAAGCAAGAGGGGGCGGTATGTAATTTTTTCTGCTGTTGGCAATTCCTGAAACTTTCTCTATTTTATCAATTTCTTTCAACTCTTTGAAATACGAACATTGTGGCCAGTATGATGAGGCTGAGCGCAGGAGAGAGATGGCAAAGAACTCTTTGGAGAGATACACTCATTATTATGAGCGATGGGCTTCCAATCAGTCGGTATGTGTACTAGCTTGTTGTTCAATCATCAGGCGCTTCTTACGAAGACTAAGAAGTCAGTTAGTGCTTAACTTATTAAACTTGTTCAGTTATTCATGCTTATAACTGACAGAATGCTGCTTAGGAAGGCTAAAAAGTCTGTTTGTCTTAAACATACAAACTTAATCATGCTTATAACTTACAGAAATCTACATAAGTTCACGACTTCGTTACACTCTGATTCAATTCTGTCTGTATGTTAAAAATTAGACTAGTCGTGTGGTACATACCGTTTACATTTTTTCATTATTAGGAAACATCCCAACAGCTGATCACACGCTGACATGATAGGCTAAATAGCTAAGAAAGATACAAAACTCTTGCAAATTCCTGCAGCATGGCTGATCAGCATGTGGTTTTACTTGAACTTGTTAACCAATCTGTCAATGTGTTCATGCCAGTCAAAACCTTGAAAAAAAATAATTGTCAAAATGGACGGGCCTTATGACTACTGTTTCTGCACACTTGACGAAATCTTGCTTCTCTAATAGGCAGAATGAGTGCGACATAAAGAAAGTTCATAAAGGAGTTCAGTATTCCTTGCCACATGTATTTGCTATTGTGACAATTCATCAGTAGGCCTTTTGCCTGAAACTGCCTTACTCACATCTCTTTAGCATGAAACTTCACATAAATCTCAGTTGCTATCATGATCGTTTTTTTGATAGTCTTCTCATCATACAGAGTGCATCTATGTTAGAATTAGGCTTCAACTTTTTTCATTTTATCACCGCAACCTTCAGTCTTGTTTTTTTTCCCAATTCTATGCAGTCAAGACAGAAGGCACTATCAGATCTCCACCAAATGCAAAATGTACATGTAAGTATATCCTGCAGATATATATGTAGCATATCAATAACTGGATTCCATGTACATTCCCATAATTATTAATTTTAGAACATAAATCATAGTTTATCTATTTTGGCCGTGTTAAATTTGTTGTGAAATGCTTTCGAAGTGTATTGCTATCCAGGGTTATCTTTATCGTTCAGCAAAAAAGAGTTACCTTTGTTGCAAAAAGAACAGCTGTGCTGAGAAGGCTTTACTTAAAAAAAAGCGAGTTTGAATGTGCATCAATTCACTTGGTTCTAAATATTGCGTTTGCGCCTGTCATTTGAAAGTTCTTGTGTCCTTTGCTGTTGCTTAATGACTTGAGACGTCTTAGAATGACCAGAAGTCCAAGTGAAGTTACAATACCAAAAACCTATCAGCTGGTTCCAGGAAGAACTATCTAACTTCCCCACCTTAAGCTTTGATAATATGCACTTGTATATGGACTTCCTACCTCAATCTCAACATACTATTTGTGAAATGGCATCATCCACAGTTGTTATCTCTAATTCTTTTTCCCTCACCGCACCCCAAATTTGCATTAGCGGGCACCTCATGCTCCCGATTTCTGTAGTGTTATCACCTGTTACATTATACGCATCTGTGAGATCTGTCATTTTGCTTTGCTCTAGAAGCACTTTCTTACTAAGCCATATATTTTTTTCTTTTCAGCTTGAGAAGCTCAGTGAAGTACAATCCCAGCCTGAGTCGCAATTGAAGTTCATTACAGAAGCCTGGCAGCAGGTAAAGCATCAGAACTGATTTATACGATATATTTTAGGTGTACTCAACCTGAAGCAATCTTTGGATATTGTTTAGTACTCAATATTTTTTTGTACTTTACAAGAGTTTCTTTCTAGCTTGGTTTGTGGAGGTTCTATAAATTTCCATTATCAGGTGGTTTCTTTTTATAACTTTTATTATTCTGTTTGGTGGAAAAGATAAGGCATCATCATGGGCATTCTTGAATTGTGTTTGACATGATAAGAATGTTGGTTAAATCGAGCTTAGTTTGTATTTTATCATCCAGTCTACAGAAATTGAAAGGTGTACCATTATGTTAATAGTGAAAGCTTAGCCTGAATCCCAGGGATGTTGGATCAGCTACTAAGCCGAAGAAAGGTCACATATTCCAATCTCCTGCAACAAATGTTTGTTGAGTTTCTTAAATTGGATACTTTTCTCTTCTTAGGTCCTCCTTCCGTGGAAGGGCCTAAATGCATCAACTTCCAGTAGATGAACTGATGCATCAGTATGCCTACATCGTACATGGTCAAAACATTTTAGCCTATTCACTTGCATAATAGTATGCTCAATATCTTAATAAGTGCTGCATCTACCCTTGGGCGAATTCGTATGACCCTATCCTTACGTCGGCTTCAGTTTTGCCAGATGTTTACGGAACATGCACATTTTTGCCATACTCATCTCATGTATGTGGCTTTGGGCACCCAACACTTTTCTACAACATAATCCTACTGCTGTTACAGTTGCATAACTTCTTCACCTAAACCCACCATCCTGAGTTCCATGGTTGAGCACTTGAGCTCACAATCAATTTTGCCATCCTTGTGTAAGAAAGAACCAATCCGTAATTTTCTGTCAATCGAGTGATGATACTAGTTCAGGGATTGACGCCTAAAGTTGCTACGCTCTCTTAGACCTTAATCTGGTGACCTTTTTTATCCTAATTTTGTTTATTGCATAGCTATTTTTATGATGCACGCCATTCATCAGAATAGCATGTTCCGGCATTTGTTGTTTTATCCTATGCCCTGCATGATTCCACTCGTACAAACAAAGATGGGCTGAAAATGGTACTGAATAGCCTCTATTTTGTTTGAAGAAAAGTGCAGAACTGTGGATGACTTCTAAATTAATGTTCTGTCAGATTCTTGAATTCTAGCCTAGCAGTTAATACATTATGTTCTGAAATAATAATGCCATCCGTGATGTACCTTATTGCAGATAGTTGAGTGTAGAAGAGTGCTCAAATGGACATATGCTTATGGTTACTATCTGCCTGAGCATGAAGAAAATCGAAAACAGTTTTTCGAGTACTTGCAAGGTACTTTTTCTCTTCTATGATCACTCTTAAGAATATAGTCTAGCCTTCTAGATCTCTGAATAATACATTTTAATATCTAGGTGAGGCGGAAGCGGGTCTGGAGAGGCTTCATCAGTGTGCAGAGAAAGAGTTAACCGGCTATCTGTCTGCTGAAGGACCGTCGAAAGAATTTAATGAGTTTCGAACGAAGCTCGCTGGCCTAACTAGGTAATTTCTGTTTGCATGGCCAAATACTAGACTGAAATGTTCTTAATACTTCAAAGGTACCCTAATGAGCTTGCTCCGGTTTAAGTCGTTCTTAAAGTTGTAGAACCTTCAAACTTGTTTGAGATGTGGTGTTTCTGAATTTTCCTTGACGCATTTTATACTTATTGAAACTAATTTTAGTTTTGCCTTCCAGACTCTGAGATGCATGTCTGTTAAAGTGCATACTTCATTTTACACGATTAGCTAGGACAAACATGTTAATATAAGTATCAAAATAAGAGAATCTTATTGAATTCCATATTAGCAAAAGAGTGTCTTCCCCCTCAATGCTTGGCATTATGTGTGAAATTCCCCTTAAATTTTCCATGTGTGCAACTGCACCCTGAAAACTTGACCATTTGTGCGAATTGCCCCCAGAATTTCAAATGAGGTATGATTGTCTCCTTGTAATGACATTATAAACCTCTGCGATAATCATATTCTATTTGATACTAAATGGAGCAATAATAACACATGCACACTTTATGGGGGCAGATCGAACATAATTAGAACTTGGGGGGGGGGGAATCGCACATATGCGGACTTTGGCAGACATGTTTGCATAAAATTCTAAATTTAAAGGGGGTAATTATTGTCCTTATTTTGGAGTTGGTGACTAGGATCTTGGATTGGAAGATGCTATTATAAGAATGGTGATTATATATACTCCATAGCCTATGCTGAATGTTGGTGATCCACTGATGCTTTCAATCTGGTGACAGGATCTGAATTATTTTTTGTTTTTGAAATGTCATGGATTTTCTTATTAGGTCAACAGGATGGAAAGTCAGGTTTCATTAATATTCACGTATCTGTTCATGCTTTATTGCTGTTTCTTTTTGGCTTTTGTTAAAGCGATCCTCATAGCGTTTGTCAAGGTTTTGAATTCTCTTGTCATGTTATGTTCTTTATATTGAGTATCTAATCAGTTTTTGCATCCTTTTGTAACAGTGTGACAAAAAATTACTTTGAAAACTTGGTTAGAGCACTTGAGTATGGGCTTTCAGATGTTGATTCACAGACAGCTCCCAAGTCTTCAAGCTCAAAAAGTGTAGCTGGGACCAGCAAGAGTAAAAGTGGCCGAGGGAAGGTACCTTCCAAGACAGTTGCTGCGCCAACGAGAAACCCAGATGATACGTCAGGTCACTGGTCATGTGATCAATGTACTTTTGCCAACGTACGAACTGCAACGACATGCCATATCTGTCACCGCCGCCGTTGAAGTGCTTCAGTCGCATGAAACAACAGAGACGTTGCATCCTGGTTTTGCCCTGATCTTCAGACGCTGTCAAACAAAAAAGGATGGGTGGTCGTCTGATGTCTGAGCTGATGCAAGGGATTGTATGGTTCGTGGAAAGTGGGAGACGTGTTATCTTGGGTGTGAAATTTCACCAAGTGTTGTAAATTGTTTCATCAACTTAATGAAGTCACTTCAGATTAAAGTTTGATAGGGATTGTTTAAACTTTAAAGTTATATGTAAATATTGATCTGCAGATGCATAATGCCTTTGGTTGGATTGGATTGGATTGGATTTCTCTTAAAGCGTGGTGTGATGAACCATTCTTAAGAGGTCATCCTGTGGATGTCCAAATCTCTTCTAATCTAAGTTTTATATTTGTCCCTGGTCATTATACTTCTTCATAGTCAAGTGTCTTTATTGCTTTGAAATTCGCTTTTCTGGATCTTGCATTTCCAACAGCTTGTTTGGCTTCTGAGTTTAGGTTAAGGAGTGCAAAAACAGTGTAGTTATATAGTTGAGCATATGCAAGTCCAACTTAAATAGGACAACGACAACGAAGTGCAGCTTAGTTGGTAAGATGCTTCATCTATAACTAGTAGGTCGAGAGTTTGAGTGTCTCTTTAGCCGTTTCATAGAAAAGTCCAACTTAAATAGCACAGTAAGGCATTGTGAGTTAGGGTTAATTGTTTGTGTTAGCCTGTTTGAATCTTGGATTTCTGTAAAGTTTAAACTGCACTAGTTTTTCAGACACTAGAGAGGTCCAATTATCGGTTGGTATTTCTATAGCATGTGTGAGGTTCGCATGTTATATAAGATGTTGTATTAGTGGTTACGTCTCTATCTAATTAACCATCTAATGCATGATTTTTCACTATTGTTTGTGTTCGGGAGGGGTAGTAAATTATCCAATGTCCAAAATTGGAACAATGTCGGCATACACTCACTCAATCAACAACATTCAAATATGAACCATTATAAAATGCTAACAAAAGTGACCACTCTGCAAATGAGAAGTTCAAAAGCCAATCCCATTAAAGAATACGACATGCTTGTCAGAAATAGCTAATTAAATTCCTTAATCCGACCAAATCTCCATCACAAGTATTAATTAATCATCACAATAATGTAATAACAATGTCATTAACAATCAATATAAGCACATCAATTCATCTTACTTATAGAAATCTCACTTGTCTGATATTTTTATGGTACACTACGCTGTTGTGACTCACGACACTCGAATGTGTTACCACACTCGTACCAAGTGTTTTATTCTCAGAACGAATAGTTCGGTTTGAACGTTCTAGTACCCAACAAACCTTTACTACCCTTGTCTTTTTCTTCACTTTCTTCTCCTCCGTCTTCCTCTTCGTCATCGAAAGCCGGATGATTAAAAATACTCGTCAAAAGCTGCGTCCCTCTCAGCGCATTCGTCAACGGCAAATGCCCTTCAGGCGTACTCTCCTCGAGCTCCCATATAAACTCGCCCGGGAACGCCCTGTAGTTAAACTGCTCCACTTCCGAGCTCTCCAGCTTCTTCATCCACCCAACCCTGATGAAAAACTTGGTAAAGTCCTTGTTCACCTTCTTCCATATCTTCTTCTGCACGCTATACCCGAACCTCTCATCGCTGTGTTTCCTCCACAGGGAGTCTAGGGTCTTGAGGTCCTCGGTTGGAATGAACTGCGTTTCTGAGAAGAACACGTACCCGCGTTTCTCCGCTTGTTCGCCTGCCAGGACAATGAGCAGGCGTCGAGTCTCCTCGTCTGCCGCGATGAAGTTCTTGGCAGCGAGGTGGCTGATGAGGAGGTCGTAGGAAATGGTGCCTTGTGAGGTGGCGGATGAGGTGGTTATGGCTGCCGAAGGGGTGGTGGAGAGGGTAAAGGTGGCGGTTTTCGGGAAAAATGGGTGTTTTACGGTCGTGGTGATTGCGGTTGAGGGTGGTGGTGGGTGGTTTATGAGGTGTTGCCGCCTGAGTGAGTGGTGGTGAATGGTTTTGAAGGCATTGGTTGCCATTTTTTTGTGTTTGTTTGAATTGTTAGTTGTTATAAAAACAATGCGAGGAAAAGAGTGTGTTTGTATGAGCAAGAATTGTTTGTTATTTGAACAAGTATTCAAGATCACAATTTTTTATGTTACTTTTTTGTTTTTTAAGAGTATGTGTGAGCTTGGATTATGTGGTGGAGTGGCATGGGTGAAATATGGTGGTGAGGGATAAGAAATGAGTGAAGTTTGGAGTCAACAAGTCATCTTCAAAATAACAAGGTGCTTTCTCATTGGCTGGTTCAGGATGCTCTACCTGGAGGAGGATCATGATCTCTATACTAGAATACAAATGATCAGTATACTACTTGTACAAGTTGGTATTCTACCACTTGGAGACCTCCTTGGTTGTTAAATCATGGGCTTACAGTTCTCGGGATGTGGAGTACCTAAGAGTTAAGGGCGAACTAGAAAAGATATTCATAAGAGAATCGTACCTGACTATTTGACGTAGAACTACAGTTAAAGTATCTCAATTCGAATTAAAATTTTATGTTGTGTTTAAAAAAAAATGCATTTAAAATTAAAATAATTCAACTTCAATTCTATAACAAACAGTTAGATAGAGTTTACGATAATAGTAAGGTCTCGGTTCAGTTTATAAATTCGATTTTGGAGCAAGTTCTTTAGTACCTAATAAAGCTTGAATGTTTTTCTATATAAAATAATAGCATGGTTTATGATATCAATATTAAGACAACGAAGCGTAACTCAGTTGGTAAGGCGCTTCCCCTCTGACCAATAGATTGGGGTTCGAGTTACATTAGTCGTTTCAAAAAAATAATATTGATACCAAAGTTTTAACAGTTCGTACTTTAGAGCTATTTTTGCCTCTCTGATTGTTCGTCTTTTCGAAGATTGTTGTTTTGATCTTCGTCACCCTTAAAAATAAATACTAGTATAATTCTAGTCGGTGCCACAACTAAACCCATCTTTATGTGTTCTAATATCTTTCATCTTTAAAATCGGTGCCACAGTTACCTAATGTGCTCGAGCCCTTGACACAATGTAATGGTTCTCTCGCAACTTGAATTATGTGTCGATGCCTCTATATTCGGTGGTGAACTGAATACATCACGAAAATGACTGATTAAAGGACCACATGCTATTGTTTGGATCTTCTAGAGTAACATCTTGATTCAATATACTGAATGTAAGGTAGAAAATACGATAGTGATTCAAAGCGTATAAATTGTATGGCCATAAGACAATTGTTAATTACCCGCTACACTTTCAAATCAAACAAACTATGCAATGTTTTGTGTGATGTTGTTATAAGTCACAACTTACAACACACCCGAGATTAAATCGATCTTACCAAAAATAAAAGATAATTAATTAAGAACGTGTAATAAACTAATGGTTTATATCATATACTCTCAGAGTATCACAACAAATGTAACATATTTCATTTATATCTTTTCGTTTAAAAAGCGTCACATTTTATTATTTTTGACAACATTTACATCTCAGATGCATTTGTTCATTCAATACTTACATTACACATTAATCTCCATACTTATAATGAATGTGTCATTTATTCTAAAATGAAGGGAGTAGCTCATTGATCCAACAATGTAGTCAAATGTTAAAATAAAGAGTTTAACAAACCAAATCTCGATCAAGAATGTTGGTGCTATGAAGTTCAATTTTGAGTTTTGATATTCCAAAAAGATCTGAGAATGAAGCTATGAGTTCATCCAATTGATTAATCTGACAATCTTAATTACTTTATTCATTATAATGGGAACAACTTTACCGTATATTTTAATCGTCAACAAAATAAGAAAATTAAAAGTATTATCTAAATAGAAAAATAATAAATTAATAAACAAAAATAGTAGTCGAAGTTGGTTGGTTTAATGTCCAATTGCGAAAATCGAAAATAAAAGTTTTGGTGCGAATGACGAAATGGAGTGACAATATTATCACTAGCTAAGGGACTAATTGGTATAGAATTTGAATGGTTGTTTTCAATTGAAATTGAATTTTTTATGTATAAAATATTCGATTTAAGTGGGGAGATGACCGCTCAGTGGTATAACAATCGGCTTAAGAAATTATGTAAAAAGAATCACAAAGGTCTCTCGAAGTCCCAATAACCACAATTATTTCACCTCAGTGATGTTTCAGTCAAGCTTTAAATTAGAGTGAAGATCGAGATAAACACGTGATCTGTGGAAACTCGATAATCAAAACAGTAGGTGGGCCGTTTGATAGAGAGATCGGCCCGTTTGGAGGCAAGCACTAAGTCCATGATGCCAACTCCAGATTGGGCAATTTGAATAAGCCCAGTCAGGCAGACAGAGTCACAGGACTAGAATTCAAGGTCCAACTGTGACAGTACAATTGACTTTCTCACTCTGACCTATTCTCATTTATTAAAACATTCAATAAATTGATTGACTTAAATGACGATTTGAATAGAATTTTAATGAAATTGTATTTGAAATGGAATTGAAATAAGATATTTAAAGTGTATTTTAGTCCAAATCACTGTTCATCGAGTCAAATGGGATACTTGATCAATCAGCTGTTAAGGGGCTAATTGACATGGCATTTGAATGAAGATTTTGGTGAAATACAGGTAAAAGAGGTAGTTCGAAAGTGTTATATTAAACCTGCTCGAAGCCATCACAATTACTCACTCAATTATGTCATTAGAATTATTAGCACCTTCTCTTCATGTTGATCTTAATCTGCCCTGCATCAAACTTGAAGCCTTGAAGCTTTACTCCTCACTTGGTTATGATTATTGGAAGCTTAATAATAAAATTCACATGATGTATGATGATTATTAGTTCATTACAAGTACAAGAAGATGATTATAGAAAACAAAAATAAAAAACAAACTAAAGCACTATTACTGCTTTACATCATGAATTCTCTTAGCCGGCCAATTTACTCAATGTCCGGAACGTCTTTGTCTCCATAGTCCCCACATCAGTTTAGATCCGTTATCAACGGTCTTTTCTCATTTACTTTCCCTTTTACTCAGCCTTATCTAATTTCACGGTACAAATTCTAATACGAGACGGTTTATATTGAGAAACGGACTATGTTACTAATATAATCACTAATGTTATTATAGTATTTTACTAATAGTTAATAATATAAACATGACCACGTTATTAATAATTATTAAAACATTAATCATAAAAAATCAACGAAACTGAGACGAAGGAGGTATACGGTTTAAAATTAGTAATAACATTGTTAAACATTCACAGTATTATTATAAATTCCGATTAAACGGGGCAGGGAAGGAGATAATCTGATATCAAATTGCAACTCTGCACGTAGACATGACAAATAAAATTCATTAGAGATACGTTTCAATAATTTAATCTAATCATAGTAGCCAACACACACTAAATTCTCATAAAGAAAAGCGCGTTTAAGCCCACATAATTCAATTTTGTAAGCTAATAACGCGTGACACTTTAACCCAACCAATCACTACCCAACCCACTCCTAAAATATTTCAACGGTTGTGTGAATACTTGTTATATTTAAGACCACACTTTTCCAACATTTTCTCCCACCACAAGTCCAAAAACTTGTACACACATTACATCCCACATACCACTATGAGCACAATGCCTACCTTTTTAACCAGAGTTTTCCTCCTCTACAATCTCTTCAATGCCATACTCCTCTATTTGGTACCCAAGAAGTTGAGACATTACCTCTCCTCTTCTTGGTACTCCCACCCCCAGCCACTTAACAACCCCGTCCCCGTCTCACCCGTCTCGCGTCCTAATAAAATCCGCACTGCCGCGACAATGGACCCTAACGAACTCAAGCGCGTATACGAGATGTTTGACAAGAACGGCGACGGCCGTATAACGAAAAAGGAGCTCAACGACTCGTTAGTCAACATGGGAATCTCCATCTCGGACGAGGAACTAACGAGCATGATCGAGAAGATCGACTCCAACAACGACGGGTGGATGGATTTTGAGGAGTTCGGGGCGTTGTATCAAGCGATCATGGCGGATCAAGACGAGGAAGAGGATATGAGGGAAGCGTTCAGCGTTTTCGACCAGAACGGGGACGGATATATCAGCGTAGAGGAGCTGAAATCGGTGTTGGCTTCTCTAGGGCTGAAGCAAGGGCGGACGGTAGAGGATTGTAAGGACATGATCATGAAAGTGGACGTGAATGGAGATGGAAGGGTGGATTTTACAGAGTTTAAGAGGATGATGAGAGGAGGTGGCTTTGCTGCATTAGCCAATTGATTATGGACATGATTTCTTTCTTCTTCTTACCTTCCTTTTAATTGTTCTCCAATTGCTAATTTTTCATTTGTAGTAGGTAGAAATTTTAAAGAAGTAATGTTGTGGATGTATATACACATCAACATTTTTGTTACTTTTAACTAGGAATGTAATTGAATTGATCATCCATGGATCCTACAATTTCAACTGTTGATGTGTTCATGATATCTTCACATGGTATTTATCTGTCTCATTTTATTCTTCGAACATAATTTATCCTAAAGAAAATTTTATAATAGCTTTTAAAGAGCCATAATACATTTATGACTAGAGAATAAAAGGTTTCACACAACATTGAAATGTCAGATTTAGTTCTGGAAAATTAGATATGTAGGTTCTTTTTTATTCAACTAAAATTTATTTAACTGAACTGAAGTATATTATAAATTATAATAAATTAAAATTGAATTGAATGAAATTGTATGAAATGGAATTTTTATTAAAAAATGTAAGTAGCCCCATATGTAATTAAGAGAAACCATATCTTAAAATTTATCAAGATACTTATATATTACCAGCTCATCAACCGTGCAGTGAGGAACATATAATTATTGACATTGGAGTATGAAACATTAATTACAAGTCAATTCTTCACATGGCAAGGGTGTAGAGGTTGGGAAGGACTTGCAACTTATAATTCCTTCTATCGTTTCATCTCGTACAAACGTTTATAACTGAGTGAACATATACTACAAAATATTGAACCGTCGTTAGTTCATTTTATGCCGGATAAGACGTCCATTATTAAAACAGGAGTCATTAGAACTCTAACAACGAACTGATTTGTCCGTTGCTAGATATTACGACGGATAAAACTTTATCCGTCCATTTGTCGTTAGTATACTGACGGATATTATCTAACGACGGATAACTTTTTTCCGTCATTATATTTAACGACGGATTGAGGTTATCCGTCGTTAAGGAGAATTAGGGTAGGTCACCCTAATTTGTGTTTCTAACGGCAGATAATCTTATCCGTCGTTAGAAACTATGATTTTTTTTATATTTTAAGTACCTGATTAGTCGATTTTCACATGTTATGCCACCCAAAACAATTATAAATAAAAGACATTCTTAAAGAACTGAAAGTTGAGAAAATATCATAATAAAAAAAAATCCATCACAGTTAACATATTCGTACATAAATTCAAGTACCGTAATAGTCCTAGAAGAGTTGAATGTAATGAAA
>JAYMSP010003604.1:0-19150 GCA_036897095.1 Plantago elongata
GAGGATTGCAAACAAACCGACCGAAGTTCACCGATTTTCCCCAAAAAGTCTCTGAGATTTGCAAACATCTGTTTCTTTATATTCCCCTTGTATGCACATGTTCAATGAAAGTCCCAACCAAAGGTCTCCTCCATTTAGTTTTACCAAGAGTGTGCACAAATACCAACTTGCAACCACCGAAGAAAAACTCTGCCACACGCCTTGTCCCCGCGACCGCCTAAAGAAATCAGGGCCCGTGGTTCCGGCAGGTGGTGCCTCGACTTCCCAGGCAGAGGCTATTGTCGAGGAGGCAACCGGAGGCGTCGAGATCGGGAGGTGGAGGTGGAGATTGATAGTGGGCGGCGGAGGACAGAGGACTGAGGAGTGGCGGTGAAGGGAGGCGGTAGAGCAGTTGGTGGAGGCGTGGGCGGTAGCGGTCGTCGCCGGTGGTGGAAGGAGGCGGATCGATTTTGGGCTGATTGATTTTGGGGAATTGGGGCTAGGGTTTGGAGGAATATAAGGTATATATTTGTTAAATCTCGGTTCAGTCGGTGGACACGCGGTTTTGTCGGTTTTTGGACCGGACCGGACAGAGGACCGAAATATTGAAATCCTCCATAACGAGGACCGGACCGAGGACCAATTTTTCGGTCCGGTCCTAGTTTTGCTCACCCCTACACGCGCGCGCGCCATACACTTCTAAATTCTAAGATTGTCTAGTAAAAAATGAATTATAGTCACTTGTTTTTTGGTAAACTTCAAATTCATATTGAGTTCATCTTTGAATTTACCCATTGCACTTAAGAGTTGGGGCGCTGTCTTCTCATATTGCAACAAAAAGTTGTGAAGGGTTGTTGCCGCTTGCTATGCTTCATTTCGAGTGACTGGTTCCAAAGCTACTGAATCATCCTCAACTTCATCATCGGCCGGACTTTGGATGGTATCCGTCACAATTTCTTCAATGCTTTGAACCTCGAAACAATCATTATTTTCATCCGGATAATCTAGCAAATGATTCACATCCATTTTGTGTCGATAATGCATACCTGTAATCAAGTTCTCATTATTAAATTTGAAAGTGTAAAGGTCATACGTAAAACCTCTCTAAATTAATAAATTATTAATTTATCAATATAATAATATCTCGTTAAATTAATAAAATATTTCGATCCCAATGTTATTATTATAGAGGTTTTAATCCACATTATTTTGGTAGTTGGAAAGAAAGTAAGTAATATATTTATGTTGAGAGAGTTGTTAGATATAACGGACTTTTCTTGGTCAATAATGAGCTATTAATTAAAATCCTTGTTACTTCCTGACTTTTAATTTTCCTTCCAAACTTGTTATTATCTTACCGTTGGTTTTCTCTGTTTCAAATGTCTTCACATTTCATGGTCTGTATAAATTCTCACTTCACTGTTTAAACTAATATATACATTGCATACTAACACACACAATATAGTGTATAGCCTGATTAAATCCTGTAAATCTCCAATAGCCAGATTTTTTGTAAGTTCTCGTATATCCTCTCATTTTCTGATCTTTTCGTTCATATATAGTTTATATCTTGTGACATGATGCAACCAGTTTATTCCATTCGACTTTTACAGGTGTCTTGTGTGCTCTATATTGGGATTTTTTTTTCACTTTATGTTGAAAACAACATTTCTGTCAAGAATCTGATCTCTTTGTTTCATTAATACTATCTACGTGATTACTGTAACATGTACTTTTATCGGCTCAAATTTGTCATGTTGTTCGCTAATGACAAATTAAATCATGTTACCAGATAGTATAACATGTAGATCTTCACATAGATCTTTTGATCATCAATTTGGGCTAAGATTTGTGAACATATAATGGATATTGCATGAAAAAATTAACATGGATACCACTTTAATATATATGGCATATATATTGCACCTTTGCTTTAGTAGAGCAAAGCAACAACTGAGCTTTAGCTTTTGCTTTATTTAAATCTTATCTTTCTGGGCTGGATTCCTCATTCATCTTTCATATATAATTGCTTCACTTCTGTTATGTACATGTTAAAATTCCTGATTTTGCAAACAATTTTATAGCACTAGATTTGCAGAATATGTAATAAAGTAAGTGTTTTAAGTTTCCACTAACAAAAGGCAAATCAAGAATATATAGCTTTATAACTTTTCCAACTTTAATTCTACAGATAAAGGGCCTCTAAATTAGGCTATAGTTGACACTCTATGCTTTGGTACAGTTTTATGTGTCTTTAGTTAATGAACAACACTCAAAATCTCTCAGAAATCATGAAATTCAGGTATCTGCTTCTTATGTAGACTGAAATATTAAATGGAATTGGCATTTTTTTTTTCCTTTTTGTGGGGTAAAAGTTTCAAAGCATCAACCTTTTTGTGCCAAATGAGTGCTGAGTATTTGTATTAATATCATTTGATTTATGAATGTATAGTGTACTTTCTTTCTGGCTAAGCAATTATAGTACCTTTACATTGAACAGATTTAAGGAGTTAATTCTGCTTCATCTTTAAAACATACAAACAAACCATGTTAGTTGTTAGTTTAAAATTAGATTTAGCATATCAGTAATGTAAATCTAACAATGATTTGCATTGCATGAGTTTATTCTTCTCTTTTTCTTTATGCAACTTTTGTTGTTTGATTCTGAATTGTTGTTCTCCATGGACCATGAGTATGCTTTTGTTTCATGTTCTCATGTTCTACTTCATTTCCATTGCACTTGAACTGATTAGATCAGATCAACACAAGTTTCCTTTTCTTTTACTACAGACAGTTAGTTCCAAATGAAGCTTCAGTTTCAGTTGGCAATTCTGCTACTATCAGCAGCTCTTCCATGGACGGAATCGGACATCACGTCCGACACAAACGCTCTCCTCCGATTTGCTTCATCGGTCCCACACATTCGGAAGCTGAACTGGGATATTGGCATTCCAATATGCACTTCTTGGGTTGGCATCACTTGTACAACAGACAGAACCAGAGTTCTTGAAGTCCGTTTGCCCGGTATAGGCCTATACGGTTCGATTCCATCGGACACTCTGGGTCAATTAGATGCTCTAACTGTGCTCAGCCTAAGATCCAACTATCTTTCTGGAATCATTCCTCCTGATATCCTCTCCATCCCTTCACTCAGATATCTCTACATTCAAAACAATAATTTCTCAGGTTCCATTCCCCCGTCCCTCTCGTCTCGCCTAGTCATAATCGATCTCTCTTACAACTCTTTGACCGGGGAAATACCACCCATCCTTAATAACCTGAGGAGACTGGCTGTGTTAAATTTACAGCACAACTCTATCTCCGGAGGTATCCCCGATCTTCATCTTCCGAGGCTTGAGTTTTTGAATTTAAGCTATAACTCGTTATCTGGGAGCATTCCAAAATCCCTTAACAAGTTTCCTAGTTCAGCCTTTATTGGGAATGCTGATTTATGCGGAACTCCTCACATTTCTTGCTCGGCTTCACCTGCACCAGAACCAGTTCCTGGAAGTGCTGAAAAATCGAAAAAGCTCAGTATAGGAGCTATAATTGGGATAGCCATTGGTGGAGTGTTTGGTTTGGTTCTTGTACTTACCAGTATACTGTTCTGCTGTTTGAAGAAGAAGAGTACTGGTGGAATTAGAGTGATCAAAGCTAAGGCTACTAATGTTGGTAAGAATGAGAACTTGAAGTCAGAGGATTTCGGAAGTGGAATTCAAGGAGCTGAGAAGAATAAGCTAGTGTTCTTTGAAGGAAGTTCCTTGAGCTTTGATCTTGAGGACCTTCTGAGGGCATCAGCTGAGGTTCTCGGGAAGGGGAGTTATGGTACAGCATATAAGGCAATTTTAGATGAATCGACAACAGTTGTGGTGAAACGGCTTAAGGAAGTTGCTGTGGGGAAGAAGGAATTTGAACAGCATATGGAGACCATGAATAAACTTGGCCAACATCCAAATGTTACTCCTGTACTTGCTTATTATTTCTCAAAGGACGAAAAGCTTCTCGTTTATGAATACATGCCTAATACTAGCTTGTCTGCAGCTTTACATGGTATGTTTTCTAATAATCTTGACTCAATAATCCGTACAAAGACATGATATGTACCTACACTATCACACTTACTTATCGAATCATACTGAATATTTGCTCTGCCTCTTTGATTTTGAAATAGCTAACAGAGGCATAGGCAGGACACTGGACTGGGATAAAAGGCTGAACATAGCGCTAGGCGCAGCACGAGGCTTAAGCCACATCCATTCAGAAGGCGGTACGAGATCAATTCATGGTTGCATCAAGGCCTCAAACATACTCCTCAATGAATCACTCGACCCTAGAGTGTCAGACTTTGGTTTGAGCCCTCTAATGAACTACGTTCCGGTCAAGTATCGTGTGGCAGGATATCGAGCTCCAGAAGTGATTGAAGCAAGAAAAGTTAGCCAGAAGTCTGATGTTTACAGCTTTGGAGTCTTGATACTTGAAATGCTGACAGGAAAGTCACCTATTCAGTACGTGGGGTATGAAGATGTGGTGGATTTGCCTCGTTGGGTTCGGTCGGTAGTTCGGGAGGAGTGGACGGCGGAAGTATTTGATGCGGAGCTCATGAAGTATCAGAACATTGAGGAAGAGATGGTGCAGATGCTGCAGATTGGGTTGGCTTGTGTGGCAAAGGTGATTGAAATGAGGCCTAATATGGATGAAGTTGTAAGGATGATTGAGGACATAAGGCAGTCTGAGGTTGAGACAAGGCCTTCTTCTGAGGATAATAGGTCCAGAGAATCCTGTGCCAATACACCTGAGTGAGTCTTGATGATTTGTGGTTTAATTCTTCAAATGGGATGATCAGTTTTGAAGCTTTGTTTCTTTTACTTTCATGCGTCTATTAGAAATTTCTATAGGTGACTTTGTATTAATGTCATTATAAAACTAGTGGTATTGGATAATGTAATATTATGATTTATGATTAAGAATATTTATTGCTGTTGTGTATCTACGCATAGAGATCAAGTGCTCAGGACAAATATACCAAATACTCACATACTTCGAGGGGTGGGAGTTAGAAACATCCAAAAGTTTTCATCAGGTCCAAAAGATCTATGTCCACTTCCAATTTTTTCCACCACCCCCATTGCTTCCCCTATACGTCCACTGAAAAAGTCTTCCCCCGTCTCGTTCGATTCTTTTACTGATTTCCTCGACTATCTCCCTGTAATTTCAAGCTGCCTCCTCTGATTACTGCAAATAACATTATATATAAGCATATTTAGAGTCAGTTTCAATAACAAAGCTTTCAAGTTCCATTTGTCCAACAAGTTGGATTTCCAGTTTGATAGCTTGTAGCTCAGTAGTATTGTTACAAGTAATTCCTAGATAAGAACAAGTTGCCCTGATAAGCTCCCAATTGCTATTTCTAACAATACAATTGATACCAATATGACCAGGTTAATCAAGAGCAGAACCATTAGTATTGATGCAAATGTAGCCATTCTGTTTTTTCTTTTCTACCTTAGAGGAATTCAAGATCTTTCAATGTTTTCAAGTGTTTCCTGTGGAGGTCTATGAAAGAGAAGTACTTTCCCTCAAAGACACTATTTCTAGTTCGCCAAATGATCCAAGCAGCAACTGAAAGATCAATTTTTTTCCGGATTCATTTGGTAGACTGGAGAAAGCTCGAGCAAAAGAACTAAAGTCATTATAGATCAGGCCCAAAACAAACCTATACTTCTCAAAACCACTTATTGCTCCACTGCCAGTCGATCTTTGTGGAAGTGATGATGGTTTTATTATTCTTAAAGAGAAGAAAAGAGAGGTAGATGTTGTCCAACTGGGTGTGCCAAAAATTTGATATCTCCATGAAGATACTTCTAAATCGTCGCAGGTTTCGGACAATGATATTCTTCAGAGGAAGTTAGGCACTTTGGCCTTCGGAAAACCTTTTTTCAAGGCTTGAATCAAACGGTGGTTTCGTTTTGAATTTGATAAAGAGCTTCAAGAACTTTGCTCAACCTTCTTCAATATTGATGGACTTTGATCTTTCTTTGCGGAGATGGAGCTTTTGATAACATTCTTCCAAGGTGTAGTGACTTCTTGGTTTAAACATTCATGACTTCTCTAGGCAGGTCTTGAGAGAAGGTGAGAATTCTTGCTCTTGCTATGTCTTGAATTCTGGCTTGTGGGTTTAAAAGAAAATAAAAGACAATTAAAACTTACAAAAACTTTGTGAAATATTAAATTTCTACGAGAGTCATACAATATTATATACTAATTGTGCGACTTTTGGCTTTTGTATAAATTGTTTATTCTTGAATATTTACAAATTTTCTATTGCTATATACAAATTGTGGGACTAAGCAAAAGTATAACCTAAGTTTGAAAATTACTACTTTGGCGCGAAGAATTGCTTACTTTCAATACCAAAGTGAATATATAAGATTAAGAATTTTAGACACAGCAGGAGAAGTTAATCCAAAATTAACATTAGTCACAGTAAACAATGGACAGTAAAGAACTTTCTAGGTATAAAATATAATTGTCCATCAAGCTAAATTCTTGTGCAGCAATGTGCCTGCAGGTTTCACATAACTGAAGCCCTCAAAGTAATTCTCCACGCATTTGGGGCTACCAGCAGGTGAATCCAAAACCGACATTTTAGTATATCGTTCATCAAAGTTGGCAATGCAGTGTTGTCCGGCTACTCGAGGGAGGAAGTTCGGCTTGATTTCTCTGGCCTCTAGCTTCTTCCAGTTGATTGACTTGAACCACTTGTGTCCCTTAATCTCATCCATGCCTTTTGGCCCGTTTCCTAGGCGCTTGTTCGCCTCTTTCTGAAGTAACCCTTTGATGAGTGAATGAGCATCACTGGTCAAGAAAGATGGCAGCTTGACTCTGTCCTTTAAAATCTTCTGCTGAATTTTACGCCGGTTCCCACCTTCAAACGGCGGCTGCAGATACATACATGAATAAGAGTTAAATTCTTGCTGAGATATAGTTAAAATAACAATATGACTGTTTATTGTTTTTCTCTTCGGATAGAGAAGCAGAAAATGAATGTTTGCAGAAGAGAACTTCTGGTACTAACCAGCTTAAAGAAGCTCAAGTTGCAAAAAGCGTTTTAAGATAAAGATCCAGAGGTGCTTCCCAAAATCAACTTTTTATTGTAAAGAACTTTCAAATAATCAGATTATCAGAAGTATAGCAAACAGACACTTAATTATCATCTCAAACAGAAGACCATTACCTTTCCTGTCAGCATTTCGAAAAGGAGTATGCCAACACTCCACCAGTCAGCTGCCTTGTCGTAGCCTTTCCCAAGAATAATTTCAGGTGCCATATACTCGAGTGTTCCACACGTTGAATTGGATCTCGTTTTTTCGTCAAATTGTTTGGCAAGACCAAAATCAGTCAGCATTGCCTGCATAAATGTCCATACGTGTCAGATTAGAGAGAGTCATCTAGTTCAAGATCATAAGTTATTCTGAAGTGTCTTCAAACTGAACTTCTGTAACTAGTTTTATTGAAATACAAGACTAACAGAACTTCATCATGTCTGTAATCTATGTAATGACATTACCGAAGAACTAGTGCTAGAAGAGAGTATACGAAATCTTACATGGCCTTCAGCATCAAGAAGAATGTTCTCAGGTTTAAGGTCCCTATGCATAATTCCATGGGTGTGTAGGTGACATACAGCAGCAACAATCTCTGCTGCATAGATTCGCCCCAAATCCTCTCTGAAAAGTCCTTGATGATAAAGTTGAAAGAAAAGGTGGCCTCCGTTCACAAAGTCAAGCACGAGGTACAGCCTATATTTTGTCTGCAAGACAATCACCGCAAACATTATTTTTTCTAAACATATTATAATAAATTGAAAGTTGAACATTGGAATGATTGGAAGCATAGGAACTACCTGAAAGGAGTATCGGAGTTGCACAATGAATGGATGATCTATTTTTGTCAAAATATCCCTCTCTGCTTTCATATATTCGGCATGATTCTTCTCCACGATTTTATCCTTCCGCATAACCTTCATTGCGTAGATTTCAGAGGAACCAATCTTCCTCACCTGATATACTTTCCCAAATGCCCCTTGTCCCACGAGTTTCAAAATTTCAAAGTCCTCAAGCCTTAAGGTTTCATCTGAATTGTCACTAACATCATTAACAGACTTTTCAGAAGTTATCTCATCATCATCTTCACATAAAACTTCCAAGGGATCATCAATCCCAAGCTTGCTGAGTGTTGGTGTTGGGTTCACGCAATTTGTAGGCCCAACAAAGGAGTGAGAACGGTTATGGATTACAGCTGGTTCTTCACATATTAATTGATTTGCAGAATCTTCGAACACAACCGGACCAAATATATCAGAAAAATCCAATTCATCCAGATCCGTTGAAAATACTTGAGGGATTTCAGGCACAAGATGTGCATTCGGCTTCAGCAAGTTTGCATTAGTTAATGGTGACAAGCAAGAAGAAACCATGGTTCCGAAACCACAAGACAGACGCAAATCAGTTTATGAAAAAGGTATTAGAATTCCTCTTGAGAGTCTAAATCAGGATGGACGATGACGGACACCTGACAATAGCTTTCAACAAAATGAAGTTTACAAGGACAATGGCCCTTCCATAAAATGTGGGGAAAATGCAGGCAGAAATGAAGAGAAGGTCGTCGTTCTTTTTGTTTCCCGGTTGGCAGGAAACGGATGATCCAGCAGGGCTTCTTGAATTCATGAAGATTGTGGCAATCAAGGCTGTAATCAGATATAATACAACTTGTTAAATAATCTCAGAAGAAACATAGAAATTCACACATCAGGACAAAACAATTGTGAGTACAAATTTCATTCTCATGCTAATACTACCAATGATCTAACAAATTCTGACAACATGAGTAATGAAACAGAATTACCGTTTGATTTCTAAAAGTTCACACGATGCGATCTTTTTCGCTATTTCAATCATATTACATCAAATCTACTCATATATCTATCATTCTTAGATCGATAATTACATAGTCATCAATTAATCTCATATACATTAGAACACAACACAACCCAATTAAATTCCGACAAATATAATCCCTAACAAAAAAAAACAATAAAACAAACACGGAAATCAACGAATCATAGCACAAGAAAATTGAACCCAAAATCAGCAATTCGAAGAAACGCATAGCGTAAATTTTATAACCGCTTACCGAGCAAATTAGAATGTGGGAAAGAAGAATGAGACAAGAAGAAGAGATGACGTAATTGATAGAACACGAGTACACAACGTAAAAGAGAGAAATTGAGGAGGATAGAATATTAGAATTACTTACATACCTTGAGATCGAAAGGAAAGAATGCGGAGGAAAGAAGGTGGCGAAGGGGAATGAATGAATTTAAAACACAGTTGCGTGCGTCAAAGCCAACGCGAATTGGCTGGCTAGGCTATTTAGGTAATTTCCGATACTAAGTATAACCGAATTAAGAGTCCTATTCTTCCAAGCCTTCTACGTGCCGTGTTTTCACTGGTTCCCAACCTAATATGCCAACATTCGTCTCAATCTGGAATATGCTGGTCTGCGGAATTATTTTTCCTTTTCTTTGTTTCCCTCAATTTCATTTAGAATTTGTTCTCCGGGCTGAACTAGATTGATTAAACTGAACTGAATTGTGGTATAAAATATAACTAAGGATGACTGAATTGAAATGTACTAAATTAATTTAAATTATAGTATAAAATATAACTAAACACAACTCAAATAAATTGAGCTGTAATAAACCAAATTGATGAATTGATTAAGTTTGCAATTCAAGAGAACATAGCATTAGTACCACGTGAAGGCAACCGAAAATCAGTGGTGCCGTTGTGGTGACGATCATGGAATATTTTTAGTTTGTTTTTCATTTTTTTAGATAATTATTATTTGAAGTTAGTTGTAGATGTTCAAGAATCTACAATCGAATTTAGGTTGATGAATTAGGGGCACCGACAACTTGCAAGGCAACAAATAACAAACGAGATGTAAGATACCAAGGTGACACCGATGTGGTGCCGACTGTATGGACTCTGACTAACAAATTAGTAAGTTGATAGAAGATAACAGAGTGATAGAGGGAGGGAGGGAGGGAGGGAGATGATGGAGGTCAACTTATCATGCTGATGGTTCGACAAAGAGGGGTGGTTACCGACGATTGGCTAGCTCACCGTGTGAGAGAAAGCTAACTGGTGGTCGTCTGTAGGTAAGATAGGATGGCGGAAGGTGATGGTTGATAGCTTGATGATTCGACTGTCTGGCAGCCCGATACATGATCGTCTGACTGACTAATAGAGCGCTTGGGATGGAGAGCGAGCTTAAAAATAACACCTTTTGTAACAGCCATATCCAGTCACATAAAGCCAAAATCGATCACAGAAGGCCTATATGTGACCGCCTAGAGTAATACAATGAAGGCCTATATGTGACCGCCTAGAGTAATACAATGGGCTCCTATGTTACGTTATCACACAATCAAACATCTATGACAGCCAGTCACATTATCTATTGCAACAACTTATATGTGACAAATATCTGACATAAACAAAAAGTCAAGCATTGGGAATACGTAAATGTTTATACATGTATTATTATTCTATATCAGTTAGCTGTCACAAATAATCAAGTACAAACTTTATAAATATTTATTATCCTGCATTTTGTGACAGCATATAGTCACATTAATGATTTTTATTATTTATACCTAAATTGCTAATTTCGATTTAGTAGTAAAATGGTTGGTTTGTAATATCTATTTGGTGTCTTTGGACTGTCACACTAGATTGATTTAAATGTTGTTATTTTAATTTTATTTATTTTAATTAGTATCATGTTTATGTAATTGAGAATGTTAATTTATTTGGTAACTAGTCAATTAATCAGATGGAGAATTGTCTAGTAAAAGGAAGTAAATATTGAGATCCAAAGATTTCTTTTTTATAGGATTTGTAATCTATTTACAAGTATTTATATATTGAGATCTAAAGATTTCCTTTTTATAGAATTTGTAATCTATTTACAAGTATTTATATATCTACAACAAGTTTAGCACTAAAAATTACATATTTCTCACACATATCAACAAAATTAACTAATTTGACTATGAATTATGATAAGTAGCTACAGGTTCAATAAGAAAGAGATGTCTTGTGTCTTGTAGCAAAACTTCTACTCCAATTTCTTCCAAAATCTGGAAAAAAAAGAATAAGAGAAAGAAAATTAGTTAGAACAAGAGATATAGTAAAAAGAAAATGAGCAAAGAACAAGATGCATAGCTAGTAAGTAAAGTAAATGGAATTTGTAAATGAATGTTTGATGTTAATTACCTCAAATTGGAGCATAATACCTACAAACAAGAATACATAAAAATACATTAATGTTGTTAATTACTTGGATAAGTATAATTTGAGGAATTAAACGAAGAACACATAACAACATATGATTGTAGAAATAATGAAAAACATTATGTTAGTAATATATAAAATAGATATACGGAAGAATTAGAGGAAATGAAGGAGAGAGAACTTACTGGAAGAAGATGAGGAATGGAGAAGAATGAGTTCACTGGAATGAATCTGGAGGAACTGGGTTTATGAAGCTTGGAAAATGCATTGTATGACCTTTTGCTGTAACAGAAGTGTAGTTGATAAGCGGGATTTGAAAATGTTGAAATATTTCACTATTTCTATAATAGCAAATGGACACACAAAGAAATTTAATTGGGGGAATTATTTTCTGAGACCTCACACAGTCACACACATATATATATATATATATATTCAAATTTATGTAGGGAAATATTTTACCGTTTGAGCCAATTTGGATGTGTGACTGCCATCCGTAATAATAGTGTGTAATCTCGAACACTCCATTGTGTGTGACTGCACCATATTGTTACTCTAGTACTATAATATAATTTTGTATAGTAATGAATTGGTAATAATAATTGTTGAATAGTTTAAGTAGTTATTATGATTTATGTAATTGTATATAATTACGGTAATAGTAATATATAGTACTCAATATTTATATAGTTATAGTAGTGTAATTAATTTCATAACTACTCCAATACTAAAATTTATTATATTGTATTTTGTGATAGTTAGTCGTTACAAAAATATATTATAATAATTAGTTTATATATATGTGTCAAGTTAGAATGTAACTTTCATCAGATCACATAGAAAGAAATTCGTCATCAGAAGGTTTTCATCAACATTCGATCAGTATCTTACCACTTATATCATATTTTCCTGAAATTACTTCCCAATATTATACTGTCATTTGTGAAGTTCGTAATCGACGGTACACATTCCATCACAATATCATCATTTTCACTGCATTATTCTCATAAAATTACTTTTCACTCTTTAATTTTACCTTCTTTTGTGCAGTTTGCAATTGTCATCTCTAGAGTTTGTAATCGACGACACTCATTCGATCACTTTCACCATTTGTGCAGCTTGCAATAGACAATACTCGGTCGAAGGTATGTTTTAATACATGTTATTAAGTTATTTTACACTATTCTTTTCCGTACGTACATAGTAATAGTTGTTCTTGTTATTGTGAAAGTATCATAATTATGAACGTTGATTTACTACTCATGTTTATCGCAATCACAAACCTAATGTATTATATGCATTATAAGTTGAAAAAAAACATAATTTATATGATACATGAGTTATTAATTAGGTAAGAGAATATGTTTAGAAGTATAATAATCACATTAATTGAGTTAACATAAAGTTTAAGACTATAACTGTGATTCCATAATTTACATTCATGTAAATTATAATGGCATATTATTTGTTAATGATGGTATGCAATTTTATATTAGAATGTTTTGAGACCTTGGTCCCAAGGGACAAGTCGAGGTACGACTTGCCAAGCAATTCACCATGGAAGTAGTGGATTGGGTATTCCGAAGAACGGATTTTTCCATTAAAGGGATTGATTCTAGAATAGGCGGTAGCCTAGTCGGTGATCTCGAAGCAGTGATTTCGATGGAATATTCTTTCTTCATAAATAAACTCATAAAAAGGGTTAAGTCCTATGTCCTATTTATACTTGTTACCTGTAATACCCAACATCTCACACCGCTTATGAGTTGAATAGATGAAGGGAATATATGTAGACCACCACTCTCCTATGGTATAAGGCCTTTTGGAGAAATTCAAAAACAAATTCATGTGAGTTCCGGTCCAAAGCGGACAATATCATATCGAGTGGTGTATCAGTTATGCGTAACCTTGCCGGCCCATTAGTGCTCGGGTCGTTACAAATGGTATCAAAGTGGGACTATCCGGAATTGCAGAAACTAAGTGTCATGCAGGGCAAAGTGCTACACTTTATAGGGGTGGGAGCCACCTCTTGAGATGCACGGATGGTTGGTCCTGAGACAACCCAAAGATAGCTCGACGTGGACGTCGAGAATTTATAGGGGTAGATTATAATACTCAACATCCCATATCGCTTGTGATTGGAAGGCGTGAAGGGAATATATGTAGACCACTACTTTCCTATGGTATGAGGCTTTTTAGGGAAATTCAAAATAAATTCGTACGGGCTCCAGTCCAAAACGGACAATATCATACCAAGTGGTGGGGCAGTCATGTGTAACCTTGTCGGCCCAACGGGCAGTGGCCGTTTCGTTACATTACCTGACATAGATTTTAGGTAATCAAGTAACCTAAATGAAATAGATGATATGCAAGGATCCAAATAAGACTTGTAGAGATCCAGATTTACCTAACAAGAGACTAATTCTAAGAATAAGAGACGACTGAAGATACTCTGCATTTATTTTCTGTCTTGCTAATCAAGACAGAATCTAATATGCTAAAATAGCTTAAATTAAAGATAGGATAGAATATTAAATAGATAATCCACCAGGCTGGGCTCTCAAAATAGAGTCTAGCCACTTTGGATAATTCGTGTAAGATCCATTGGACCCAGGGTCTTAACAGAATGCTATAACATCCAAATATTTTAATGTAGCCTATACATATTATGTATTATAATTCCATATTGTTTTTAAAAGGAAAATTCATAAATTGTAGTCCGAATGATAGTATTTGTGTGTATAACTACGTATAAAGATATATTAGTTGAAGTAAAGCCAATTGAGTTTTTTTGGAAGTTAATGAATTACGTACTAATTGTGTTTTATTATATTGATTAGTTTTTTACAAAGAGACCATGGGTTTTAAATTAGAGTAGATTTGTAAGATAAATAAGTTTGTAACTAAGTATTTTAGTTTTAAAAAGTAATTTGAATTTTTATTAAAAATAAAGAATTGGAAATTGTATTTAATTCTTTTACTTTTTCGAATACACTATCTTAATTTAATTTGCATGAGATAAAAGTCATGGAGGAAAATTATATAATATTTGTTTATTGTGTCGGCAGGAAAACACATAAAAACACAAATATGTAAATTTGTGCACTTTTGGCCACTAGTTGTCACATAAACTTGATTTTTGGAGTGCAAAATGAAACTTGGCATGGCGGGAATGTTATAAAAAGTTTCAATTAATTTTGAATGGATTTTGATTGAGTTGATTAATTTCGAGGTAAATTAATTTTTTAACTTTTAATTTATCTGAACGAAATTTGAAGAAAATATTTCTAGTTTGAAGATATTATAAAATTTTATGCACTTTTATCAACTAGATGACACATATAAACTCTGAAATATAATTTTGTGCACTTGTGACATATGGCAGTGGCATAAAACTGATTTTAGTGGGAAAAATCAAAATATGATTGGAAGGAAATTAATTATGTTTTCAAATTAAAAAAAAAAGAAAAATTATTTTGAATGAATTTTGATAAAATTGATTAAATTAATTAAATTAATTGGAAATTAATTAATTTTATAAATTTTAATTTATTTGTACCCAATTTGAGTACAGAAAGTAAGTTAAATTTTAAGTATATATTATTTTTAGCTGTGTTGTCACATAAAGCACAAAAAAGTCTTTAATTTGTTTTTACTTTTAATTTTAGTTCATTTGTGACAAATAATGGTAACATAAAAGTGATTTTTGGAGTGGGAAAACAAATTTTGACTTCTGTAGACGCTCAGAGTCTACAATCGAATTTAGGTTGATGAATTGGAGTGTACCGACGACCTGCAAGGCAACAAGCAACAAACCTAGAGACGTAAGATACCAAGGTGACACCGGTGTGGTGCCGATCGTAGGGACTCCGACACTCAAGTCAGTAATGAAACAAAGAATAAGCAAGCGACAATGAGAGAGATGGAGATAATGGAGGTCGATTTATCATGTTGACGGTTCGGCAAGGATTGAATGGTTACCGACAATGTGCTAGTTGACCGTGTGAAGGGAAGCTAACTTGTGATCGTCGATAAGCGAGGGTAGGATGGCGGAAGGTGAACCTTTGATCGTCTGACTGTCAGACTGAGAGCTTGATCGTCTAACTGTCAGACTGAGAGCTTGATCGTCTGGCTGATTGATAGAGTACTGAGGGTTGAGTGAGAGGAATTCGATTGATCGCTAGGATTTTTCGTAGTCCGAATGAGATGCCCTTCCTCCTTCCGCCTGCCTTCCTATATAGACCATCCAACCGTTACCGTTTATACCCACTTTTCCTATCTTTCGGATTCGGAGTGGCTTCGTGGGCTGACTCAGTCTAGTCGGTTGCTTACTGACTGACTGAGTTAGTCAGGCAACGTGGCTCGGTCAATCCTTTAGGCTAACATGGTTGGCCTTGCGAATTGGGTTATACGAATCTCAAGTCAGTTGAATTCGTTTCTGGTAGACTGGCGAGTCGGTCAAGTAAGGTTAGCTCGCACGTCTGTCGGACTCACCAAGTGTGTTGACTAGCATGTCTGTCGGACTCACCAAGTGTGTTGGCTAGCATGTCTGTCAGACTCGACAAGTGTGTTGGCTAGCATGTCCGTCAGACTGACCAAGTGAGTTGGCTAGCATGTCCGTCAGACTGACCAAGTGAGTTGGCTAGCATGTCTGTCAGACTCGCCAAGTGTGTTGGCCATGTCTGTCAGACTCGCAAAGTGAGTTGGCTAGCATGTCTGTCAGACTCGCCAAGTGTGTTGGCTAGCATGTCCATCAGACTCACAAAGTGAGTTGGCTAGCATGTATGTCAGACTCGCCAAGTGCGTTGGCTAGCGTGTCTATCAGACCCACCAAGTGTGTTGGCTAGCGTGTCTGTCTGCTAGGAAGTAGGGAGGCCAAATGTGTGAGTCAGTATGCAAGTCTTTTAGTTGTCTGACGGGTCCACTAGGTGGCTTGGTTCGGCGGCCTCTTGAAGCCCAACCCACGTGTGAGGTTGAGATGGACTCATTTAAAGACCGTGGATTGGGTCGTGGCCTTGATGGACCAATTTGCCAGTCTTGCTGGAAGAGCGAATTTTTGCCATTACAGTTTGTCCCCCACTCTTCGAGTCAAGTGCCTCGAGTCGAAGAGTAGAAGTTCTATGCCCAACAAAGCGATGCACACTTGAATCGTAAGTTTACACTGTTATGCTCCTTTTAGAGTGTCAATTATTCTGTGGATGTACTAGTGTAGCGGATGTACGAAGATGAAAATTTTCATGATGGATGGTTCGATCTAGCGAGATGAACATTTTTTGAGGGACAATTTCAAGGTTGATAACTCTGGTCCGCCAAGCAAGATGGAAACTTACTGAAGGAAAAATTTGTAGGTCGATAATTTTTCGTCTGTCAAGCAAGACGGGAACTTGTTGGCATACAATTTGTAGGGAAGCAAATTTTAGCATGTCAAGCGAGGTTGACATACACTCGCAAACAAGTAATTTTTGGTATGTCAAGCAAAGCTGAAATATGCTTGCGGGCAAGCCATTTTTGGTATGTCAAGCAAGGTTGACATACGATTGCGGGCAAGCAATTTTGGTATGTCAAAAAAGGTCGACATACACTTGCGGGCAAGCAATTTTTGGTATGTCAAGCAAGGTTGACATACGCTTGCGGGCAAGCAATTTGGTATGTCAAGCAAGGTGGAGACTTGTTGACATACAATCATAGGCAAACAATTTTTGGTATGTCAAGCAAGGTCGACATACGCTTGCGGGCAAGTAATTTTTGGTATGTCAAGCAAGGTTGACATACGTTTGCGGGCAAATAATTTTTGGTATGCCAAGCACGGTTAATATACGCTTGCGGGCAAGCAATTTTGGTATGCCAAGCACGGTTGACATATGCTTGCGGGCGAGCAATTTTTGGCATGTCAAGCAAGGTCGACATGTGCTTGCAGGCAAGTAATTTTGGTATGTCAAGCAAGGTGGAAACTTGTTGACACACAATCATGGGCGAGCAATTTTTGGTATGCTAAGCAAGGTCGACACATACTTGTTGCAAAGCAATTTTTGGTATGTCAAGCAAGGTCAGCATACACTTGCGGGCAAGTAATTTTTGGTATGTCAAGCAAGGTTTACATACACTTGCGGGCAAGCAATTTTGGTGTGCCAAGCAAAGTGGAAACATGTTGACACACAATCGTAGGCAAGTAATTTTTGGTGTGTCAAGCAAGGTTGACATACGCTTGCGGGCAAGAAATTTTTGGTATGTCAACCAAGGTGGAAACTTGTCGACATACACTTGCGGGCAAGCAATTTTGAATTCATCAAGCAAGAGGGTGACTTGTTGATATGCATAGGATGGCTTGCCCGGAATGTGTTGCCTTGCCCGAAAATGGGGGTTGCCTTGCCCGAAAATGGGGGTTGTCTTGCCCAAAACTCGTTGCCTTGCCCGAATTCGAGAGTGGAGACAAGATTTTGGATTGTAATATTTTATTTGTATTTAAATTGCGTCAAAACTTTAGAGTATGATACATGTCCCAAATAAATCCAACATAACCCATTTTATTTCACGCCTTCTTCTCTAGCTTGCATAAGTCGGCTTTCTTACATCAATGTCAATATTTCTAGCTTCGTAGAAAGAGGGAGAGCCGAGATCGAGCCGGAGTTTTGGCTTCCGGGTTGACATTTTCTTTTGCAGTGGCCGGAGAGAGAGAGGGGTGGCCGGAAATCAAGCTTTTCCGGTGGGCTCCCGTCGCAATTGCGGTCGACGACGGTGAGAGGGAGAGCAGGCGGAGTGGGTTCGCACAGGGGAGATTCGCGAGACCTGAGTTGGGAATTTTCTGGTCGGTGGCTTGGTTCGCTGTCAAGTTTTCTGGCCATTGGAGTTGCAGACAGTGAGTAGAGGTCACTGTTGTAGATGAGGCGGAGAGGGAGGTTGGACTTCGCGAATTCCGGTGAGTTGAAGGGGAGCTGGAGTTGAGATTTTCTGGTGGAACTGCGGTCGCGCAGCTGGGCAGCGAGGAAGAGCGAGTCGTGCGGATTCCGATTTCTAGGAATCTGTGTGCAGAATTAGGATTCTCCGGTGAAGCTGGGCGGAGCCCTGTTCATGCAGGGAGAGTGGAAAGGTGAGTCTGTGATTTTTTCTGACGAGTTGGGCTGTTTCCGGTGAGATTTGCTCGGTTTTGCTCGTCTTCCTTATTAAAGTCGACTTTCTTCTTCTTTGTTTTGTTTGTTCATCCATTTTCTCTTCAGCTTGGTACATGTAACTGTGTTATACGAGCTTTTGCAGCATGATATACACATTTGTCACTATGTAGAAGTTTTTGGATTGAATTGTAGTCTGTTATCTTTTCAGGAATTGTTGAGTCTTCTTATGACTAATTTCTTGAGTTTTGCTTGGACCTGTTTCACATGTCCATTGATTTTTGAAGCTGTTGTACATTGTGTATGTTACATCCGTTGTTTGCAGTATTGTGTGAGAATGCTAGAATAAACCCGACTTGTGTTTTTGCTTAAGAGAATTTCGGGCTTTGTTTGCATTCACATAAATGGCGATGGAACAACACACTTAGATTTTGGTTCTCGACATGTGTTGTTACCATTTTTTGCGTATTTCTATGTGAATAAGGGGTCTGATGCATGATGTACTCGACACTTGAGTGACTGCTTTATGGGAGATTTTGCGCCTATGTTTGGATTTGTTTCACGAAATTTGATTGTTTTACTTTTGATTATTTCTTTTTCATATAACTCGATTACTTGATTATGTAGGTGCTTTGGAGAGTTTTGACTTCGATTTTGCTTCGTTAGTGGAGGAGTGGTGATATTAGCTTTCTTGGAGCATAGTAG
>JAYMSP010003605.1:0-19149 GCA_036897095.1 Plantago elongata
TATATATATATATATTTGCACATTTTTTCGTTTATAATTTTGAGCTAAAGTTGGCTGTCATATTTTGTGGGTTTTTAGCCCAGTCCAAAAGTTTGACCTACTCACATGAAGAAAAGTCCGTACTGATATGGGCAAGGCCCATTAGAATTTAAAACATCAAAGCTCAGCAAATTTACTGTGTTTTTGATCGACTTGAGCAATTTGGGGATACACTGTGGTTTAGGGTTTTAGCAAACATCTGATTTCATCGTGCTTTGCAATCCCAGCATGAATTCATCTGATACTAACACTGCTGAACTGGAGAAACTAATTGAGGTAATCATTCATAGCCTTCATATTTAATACATAAAGCTTTCTTCCTTTAGAACTGAATTTCCGAAGAAAACCTTCCTGTTTGCCTGTTCATTCTTGAAATCGATGAATTTGATGGTGGATTTAATATCGTTTAGATTTTTCAAACTTCATTTGTTGTTTACTCTTGATTATCTCATTTCATTTTGCAACTAATTCAGCTTATTTCAGCTAACTCAACGGGTATGAATGAGTAAATTTAATTGAATCTTACATGGTTATATTGTTAATAAAACATTTACATTGTTAGATTGTCGATTATTCTCAAGAACCTTATTGATAGGAATCAGTTACGAATAAAACATTCCCAGACTGTTCATTTTTGTTCTGGGAAAAGCACGATAGTGCCTGAATAGTGTTTGCTGACAGGAACAAAAGGCAGCTGCAATGGTTGCCAATATGGCTATGAAGATCACTAGTGTCTGCTGGGACAAGTGTATCACCAGCACACCCGGAAACAGATTTAGTTCCAGCGAGTCAAGTTGCCTTTCCAATTGTGGCAAGCGTTACGCTGACATGGTCATGGCCATTGATGGAAGTGTAAGGGCTTACTCTGGAGACTTGAGCTAAATTATATGGACATTATAAGTCCTAATCTAGTAATCTAGCTGCTTTCATTTACACCATATTGTTATGCGATGCCTATCTTGTATGTTATGTTGTCGCAATATTTTGCTATGGTCTTAAATCATCTGAAGCAATTAAATTTACTCTTGCAAGCTTCTAATCTCAGTATGGCAATTTAGTTTGTTTGTATCGCTTGCAATTTGCTTCCCCGCTGCATACTTTTAATTAACCACTGAGTACTCGCTCATAATCGTTATCGTATAACCGTGCCTCTGTATGAATGATGAGTCTCGATGAATTTGTTAGCTAGGATTTGGCCATCCATGTCTAAAATCTTGATATCTAACATTCCTTATTTGTAAATTTTGCAATATTGGAGGCCCTAGTATTTTCTAAGTTTCATATACAAGAAAAGGACATTTTGTAACTGTCTAGGCGGCACCAAACTGGGAATCATTATCAATGGCACTATGTGTTACATATCTCTTCTGAAACAGTTTAAGTTCAGAAAAAATTGCATGACTCCAACGTTCACTCTTCAAAATGCAAACACGTTTCAAATGATCCAGAGCTGCTAGCAATAAGTCTGCTAACTGAAACAAGACAAGAAGCATAAAGTTCAGTTTACATACATGAACAAACACATTCCTACATCACAAGACAAACCCACAAGGACGATAAATTCCTGCCTACATAAATCTCTCAAGAGAGTAATACATTCCAAACCTTGCCAAACAAGTAACAATGCAAAACAGCTTACAGTTCAATCACCACGGTTTAGACATCAAAAGCACACCAAATGTCAATCAAAGGGGATTTCCCCAAAACTGATTATGGTTGATTATAACTTGGGTTCTGAGGATCTGACACCAGTGCTGCTGCTCCCACCTGTCCGGTTTGGTTCTCCCATTCTAGAAGCCAAAGCAAGAACTTCAGGTGACATGTCCCAGCTCCCACTTTTCCTTCCCCAACTTGAACGCCTTGGATGTATTCCTACACGGTCACCCTCATCTACTGTAGTCCTGATTTCTGGAGACATTTCGCCTGCTCTGCTGTCCTTGGAATTTAAGGCCTCGTTGCCACTCAATTGGCCCTCTTGATGGTCTAGCACGGTACCAACATCTCCCCATACCGCCTTCCTCCCCATCTCAATGTCCTCTACAGGTTTACCCATATTCGGACTAACAAAACCACCAGCCACTCGAGTAGGCATAGCGGGTTCTCTTGGTACCATAGCCCTGAAGTTGTTCTTTGATGGAGGTGTAGAACCATAAAATATCTCCATGAAGTTCCGCACTACTCCTTTGTTATAGGGGTTGGCACGTCTGTCATATCTATATCTGAAATTCTCATAAGTCGTCTGCAAACAGCATGTGAAACTACTTATTGTTACTCTGAATGAAGTAGATATTAGTCCCCTTGTAGATAGCAGTTTATGCTAGAAATAAAATATATGAAAATGTTGGGTTTATTAGATCTTCAGGGATAGGTTCTTACCTGATTTGTACTGATAAGATATAGATGAAATGCAGTAAGACCACCAACAAACCACACAGCAATGAAGGTGTACACAATTAAACAAATGGAAGCAGGTGTCTTGATCATTGCTCTCCATATAGATACGTCCTCATAAACCATGATCCTTTTAATGTAAACCCAGCAGAAACTGAAAACGTACAAGCATAGTAGGGTCGTCGAGAAGACAAACATGAAGAAGAATCGGTAGTTTCTCTGCAATGTAAAGAGTGGAACACCAGAGATGAGTGTCATGTTTAAATCGGAATAAGATAACTCGATTAATTTGACATAATGCAAAAAGTATAAAAAAGTAATGTGATCAGAAAACGTGAACAAGTAACTTGAGCAGTCCTAAAATACGCAATTGTCAAAAATTGCACGGTGACAAGAAAAAGGAGTATCTACAAAGCTACTGCAAATGTACTATATGAGCTATCAAAAACCCTGCAAAAACGACTAGCATGTGTAATATAGATAGGGCACAACTATTTCAGAAAGAGAGAAACTTTGTGATTCATAATGTTTGAAATCAGGTCGAGATGACATGTTATTTAAGCTGTTGGGACATTTTTGTAAGCCTGTCATATGACTCATTCAGTTCAGAGTCAATGTACAAAATCATTTTAAAATAACACAAACTACATCTTCAGATAAATGTATCTTACCAGGCCTATGCACTGCCCGACCCAGGGGCAGTGATGGTCAAATCGTTCAACACAGTTATTGCATATTGAACAGTGAGAGCAGCGGGGAGGCCTATAGAGCATGCAGGTATCACAGTACTTGATCTTCACTGTAATGCCATTGACTTCAACTTCCTTAATACGAGGAAGGCGTAGTTGTGGTGTTTGAGCACCTTCAACATTACTCTCACAGCATTCAGGTTCCGGTGGGTGTGCATTTCGGGGAATTATTCCTGGATCTCTTCCGGAGGTTAGAAGGAGAAGAATTAAATCCTGGAAATTAAACATTTAACGAATTGAGCTTCAACTTATATTTCTCTCAGTGAGCACTGAGCAGTGATAATCACTGTATTAATGTGAAATGAAAATCTAAGAGAAGGGACATACATAAAATGTGAAAACCACGGCAACAGCCATAATTGATATCCCCCAGCTATCAGGGTAATCATTCATTAGCTTTCTGCCAATGAAGACACAAAACACTGAGACAGGAGCCACTATCAGGAGTATAGTGAGAGCCAATGACCTCACATCTGGCCCAAAAATAAACCTTCCTTGTAGAAAAAATTTCTGCAATAAGGAAAAGAAAGTTCTCCTTAAAATCAAAACAGAGTAAAAGGAACTACAGAATCCAAGAAAAAAGTAAAATGCAAAGTATTACAGAATCTTAAAACAAGGTATAATGCAAAGAGCTACAAAATCAAAGAACAAGGTATAATGCAAAGAACTACAGATTCGAAGAACATGGCATAATACAAAGAACTACAGCATCTAAGAAAAAAGCAAAACGTAAATAATTACAGAATCCAGGAACAAGGTATAAAGCAATGAACTACAGAATCTAAGTACAAGGTATAAACTTATAATGCATTCTGCCTAGCAATCCATAGTGCCACATCAATAACAAAAGAATACTTTGCACTTGACAATGAAGTGGGCAAGAACATCATCTCTAACTTAACATTCCTCAGCATTCTATCAAGTAATTCAATGCCGTAAAGACTATAAAAATACAACATACATGAAAAACAGTTGTCCATTCCAACCATTAAAAAGGGCTCATGAAGAAAACATCCGTAATCAACTAGTTTCGGAAGCAAAAACCACACTTTGCAGTATCTACCGATTAACACCTAGAGGTCGAAAAATCTTCAAATATGATCTAGCTTTTCCAATCGTAAAGATAACTTTTCGGTTTTACCCCTTTTAATTGGGGGAAACGGATTCTCAATAATTGCTCAACCCATAGAATCAAAAATTTCATATCCTCAGCAGCAAATAATTGATAAAACGCAAAACAACTCAAGAACATAGACTGTTACAAGAAAATAATTAAACATCAAAACCCTGTCCTAGAAAAAAATCCCATTTTCCCATTTCCCCCAAAATGCTCAGCTGCCTAATTCACAATGACACAGACATACATAACACAGAGTATAACACTAACTGAAATTGAAAATTGAAAGTTAAGAAAGTGACAGAAGTACTAACATTACTGCCTTTCCAAGCCTGGTAAATACGAAGCTCATCAGTGGATCCGGATAACGGATCGGACCCATTTGTAGGAGGCGGAACCACATACATTTTCTCCCCAACTCTTTCTTTCTTCTTCTTCTTCTTCAGCTGAAATTGAAACCAACAAAACACTGACTGAGCTAGCTAACTGAGCTCAGCAAAAGTTGATGCCACGCCACGCCACAACTTTCCGGCAAGAGCTACCCGGTAGAGAAGTCCGGCCGACAAGCCATGAGATAAAGTGGGTAAAGGCGTGTTTGGGAAGAAGAAAATTTGTTCTTGATTATATGTTTTCGGCTACTTTTGGTTTGGTTTACTCTTTAGAGAAAGGAAAGAATGGAGAAGAAAGAAGACAGCCAGATTCAGTGTGAGGGTTCGTGCTAGTGCTTACTTTACAGGATGGTCAAACTGACATGGCATCATTCTGTTGGTCCATTCTTTTCTGTGGGCCCTCTTCCGATTTCTGCCTTTCACCAACAAAATCGTGTTTCCTCCAAATAAAATCGAAACTAAAATAAGACTATCTTCGTTGCTCGACTGAATTACTCGTAATCCTAGTACATATATATTATAATAAGATTATTTTCATTGCTCGACTGAATTACTCATAATTCTAATACATGTATGTTAAAATAAGACTATTTTCATCGCTTGACTGAATTACTCGTAATTCTAATATATGTATGTTTGACTGAATTTAAGAGTGGTACTTTGTTAAAATCGAGTAAAATGCAATTATTCGGAGGGAGGGAGTGCATTATAAACAAGATGATCATGAGCTAGAAACAATTTAACTGATAGTCTGATAAATAAAAGAAAGAATTACACCACATAAAGTTGCATACACTAAGCAATACAACTCCAAAAATATTGAGGAAAAAAAGAAAGAATGGAAACTAACAAAATCAGAACTATTACACTGATGAAAAAACATTCAGGACACAACATTAATGGTCCAAAATCTGTTATCAAGTTCAGAAATTATAAGGAGTATTCTGAAAATCCAAGTCAGTTAGTGAAATTGCACCATCAAACAAACCAGTAGAACTGATCTTGGTATTGTCTGCTGTTGTATAGCAGCACAATATGATTTTTGCTTTCCAAAACTGTGCCTTTTACATCTTCTTTTTCCCCATAGGAGCTGCATTCCCATCAAACAGTTCATCAATGTGAGTCTCGATGTCTTCCGGTTGATACTTGACGTACTTCTCCGTCTGCCTCCCTGGTGTGAAAACCTGGCCGAACCTTCCTAAGAAGGACCTGTAAGCAGGTATAACCATGTTCGATATGGACACCCTCAGTTCCGACTGAAGCTGCTCGTCTCCAACCACCCATGTGCTCTGTGCCTTGTGTATCTCGTCGAACAATTTATTGAAATTATTGAACCTCTCCTTAACCTGTGGCTTCACGATTTTACCGTTCACCAGCAATCCCTCAGGGTGCAAACAATTCAACAATTTACCCCAAGTTTCGCGCTGATACCCTTTGTGGTATGTCCTGATCTCTGACGATCTCTTCCTGTACCATGGATCACCTAGCAAGGTGTGGATCTCACTGCATCCTTTGATCTTCTGTAGAATGTACCTTCCGTTGTTCATCAAGAAAATTGAGCTCAAAGAGTTGTCCCTGTAGAGCTTTGATTTCCCTTCGAGGTAGGCATCGAGCAAATCCATCACCTTTGAAACCTGAGACTGGAATGGAGATTGAGGCTGTGTAGGTGGATGCTGGTTAGCATTTTCTTGAGCTTGTGCAGTGTAGTCGAATTCCGATCTGGATGTCGAATCCGACCTCTCAATCTTCTGGTGCTCCCTGAATACCTGCTCCAGCGTATCCCTGTACTCACACGCATAAGTCAGGTAATTCATGATGTATTTTGTCAAGGGATGAACCGCCCCACCTGGAACCGGGGTCTTGCCTGACGAATCCATCTTGATTGCATTCTCTAGCTCAATCACGATTGCAATCATGGCCTCCCCGAGGCCGCCTCTTATCATTGAAGCCTCTGTCTTAACCTCCTGAACCCATTCCTCAGGGAACAACTTTTCAATCTCTGGGGGAACATCTCTCAATGCCTCGTACACATCAAGAAATTTGAAAAGTTTCTCAGGAGCGCGCTTGGTTAGCATGATGGCCCTGCCAAAGTTAAGAAGCTGGACACTGACTCCCTTAGAGAGGTATCCAAATAGGTCCTTGGCAAAATCAGGATATTCTGGGAACACCGCGTTAGAGAGTTTGCTTTCGCTGGAAAGCTGGACAGTTGCGCAGTATTTGAATGTCTTGATCCATGCCTCGATCTCTCTTTCTAAGGATTCCCATGTCATTTTCTGAACTTCATCAATGCTGAATTTCTGAAATCCCAGCTTCGCAAGGCTCTCTTCCAATGCGTTTCTTCGCGCCACAAAATAGACTTGGTAGCATTCATCTTCGTATCCCCCGGCAATCAATGTTTTCGATATTTTAACCATATTTGATAAAATATCTTCGGAATAGCTTGGGAAAAAGCATTCTTTGGGAGGGGCTAATTCAGGAGGCGGATCTTGGTCGGAAGATTCTTCAGTCTGCTTGACCTTGGCATCTTCTACGACATTATTTTCCATCTTGTGATCTTCAGCAAGAGCCTTGAATTCTTCCTCCAGGTATGACATTGTGTGTTGGAGAACACCCCCAATGCGGTTGATGGAATATGCGTACTTAAATTCAGAAGAAAATTCCCATAAGGCCTTTGACAAGGACGAAAGCCGATTGGCAGAATCAAGCATTGAAGTAGAATCTTCATCAGTAAGTTGAGTAAACTTGACAGGATTTTCTTGGGAGTTATATTCTTGGATCTTGGCCTCAATTAAGACAGCGAACTGCTCAACACAAATCGGCACATCCGGTGGAGAGGCCGATTCATCATCTGGAGCTTTTACAGAAGGTAATGTGGAAATGAATTCATCAATTTCTTGTGATACTTGGTTGAGATCAGGAGGTAATTGAGGAGTTTCTGCTTCAGGGGGATTGGCATCCTCTTCTCCTTTTCCTTCCTCTTTGATCTCTGATGACTCGTCAACAGCAGCATCGGTTGGATCTCCATCAGCATCTGCATCAACCGGGAACGGATCATGTTCTGCAGATGGGGTGCTGATTTCTTGTTTCTTGGGGGTATCTTTGTCAGACTGATCGATTTTGTCATTATTTACGTCCGTGGAGGACTTTTCAGGAACGGGTTTCTCCTTGTCAACATCCATTGTAAGTGCTACAATTTCAGATGATGATTTTGTCTGAGACAATGTCTTTGAATGACATGAAAGTAGGGACTGGAAATGAAATTATGGAGTGAGAATAGAAGGCAAATATTTTGTTGAACGAGTAGTTTTGAGCATGTCTGTGTTTAGATTAAGCTATTTTGGGAAAGTAAGTTTGTTTAGAGCTAATATCTAAGGTGAATGGTCGTGAATGACTCAAGGTTTGTTTGCTGTTTGTGGGTGACAGACCAAAACAACACAGAAAATGTGGAAATATTGATTGGTGATCCGTCATTATAATCATCATAATTCATAACTTCATACTATTAATATTGTTTCTTCTTGAATCTTGACCAAATCCACTTGTACGTGCTCCCCATCACTCATCATCATCTAACATTTTGACACATTATTATACGTTTGTCTCATGATTTTAATCAATCACATCCACCAACTTTGATGATACAAGACGACCAATCATCGGATTAATTCAGTCATCATCCACAAAATGCAGTGGAAATTAGAGAACATCAAATTCACAATGAACCAGAAAGTACACTACGGAGGATTTGTTACAACTATAGCTAATTCAAATGGTATTAGAACACTATATGTTATATTACATGATACATCCAAACGGTGCTAATTTATTCATTCTCTAGCAGAGAACAATGATCTAGATGATGTTGTAAATGAGCACCGTTTCAAACTCTTTACAACTCTGGTCTTATATTCATCTTATATTCACCACTTACTCATTATACTAAAATAAGATATCTTTTCTTAAATTTAATGTTTAAATTACATGACTTTTTATTTGAAATTAATGTAACAAACATAAATAATAGCAATAAAAGGGTTATTTACATATAGACCTCCGGTATTTTGCTCAAATTAAAAATACATGTCCACTATTTGAACAATTACAAATAAATTCATTTCACCTTTTCGACGTTGACTCCGGCTCCAACATATTTAGAGTAAGTATAGTAAAAGGAGAGACTTTCCTATAGATTAGGAAAATTCGGTTATAATGTCAAAAAACAGCCAAATAAATTAAATAGACCGCCACTGAACCGTTTACCTCCTACCACCACTGATTCGCCGGTGTGCGCTTCATTTCCATCCAATATCCGTGCCACCGATCCGATCTGCCTCTGCCGCCACCTCCGCCTTCGCACTCCAAACGCCTCTACTTGATCAGAGGTGAGTCATGGGAGATCGATCAGACATCGGAATCGGAGATTGATAGGAGATCTGCTCACGCCTGCTCTGTCCGATTTGCTCATGCGAACTCTGCCACGCCAAATCTATATGTATTTGAATGTGTCCACATCCTAGCTAACATCCGTCGATGAGAAACAAGACGAGTGTGGCTGAGTACCGAATTTGATATTACGAACTGATATATATTCGAGGAAGAAGGTACTGTCATCGATCTAGTACCGTTTGATTTTACAAATTGATATTGATATTTGATATCTCCAGATTTGATATTACGAACATTTGTTGTGATTTGATATTGTAGTGATAATAGAATCAGTTTGCAGTGATATTCTTTGTTATGGTTTTAAGAGCTTATGTTGTAATTATGATCAACATTATTGTAGTTTTAGCTTGTAAAGAATGTTTCCCCTATTATTTTGATTTATCAGAGCTTTCTTACGGTTTTAATAGTTGATGTTATAATTTTAATTAACATTGGTATAGTTTTAGTAGTTGTGTTTAATGTTAATTCTGTTATTGTGGTTTATCATTTCGGCTATTTCGCAATCATATGTGGTGCTTTCTTATGGATTTAAGAGCTTGTGTCATAGTTTTAATCAACATTGTTATGTTGTAGTTTTGCTTGTGGTTGTTATTATTTTAACGCATATTATAGTTTTAATGGACATTGTTACAGTTTTAAGATGCACTCTTATAATTTTAAGAGACATTGTTATTGTTTTTAGCTTGTCTTGTATGTTCGTGCATCAACATTTTTAATATTTTAAGAGGCAATGTTATAGTTTGTTATTGTTTTAAAATGCATTGTTATGGTTGTAACCATTGACGCTACAATAAATATTTAGCTTATGTTATTGTCATCAATAGTGTTTTAGCTTTTGTGAAATAATAATGTTTTCTTATAGTTTTAGGAGGGAATATTATAGATTTAAGATGCACTGTTATTGTTTTAATCATCGACGTTATTGTTTTTAGCTTGTATTGTATACTCGTGCTTTGTTTTAGTTTTAAAAGTCATTATTTTAAAACGCATCGTATATGTGTGGTTTTAAGTATTAATGTTGTTCTATTTAGCTTATATCGAATACTATTTTCATGTTATTGTTTTTAGTGCATATGTGTTAGAGTTTTAATACTTATTGTTGTTGTTTTAAGTATTAACCTTAGTGTTTTGGCTTATGAGAAATATTTGTGATTTTAATTTTTTTAATTGTTTTGTTATGATTTTAAGATGTAGTGTTATATGATTTTATGTATCAATGTTACAGTTTTAGCTTGTGTGGTCTGATCCAGCTTTGTTTTGGTTTTAAAATGCATTCTTATGGTTTTATGATTAAATGGTACTGTTTTTAGCTTGTGTTGCATGTTCATTCTTTATTTTAAAACACTCTGGTGATAGTTTTGATGAGAATTGTTATGATTTAAACCTAGTTAGTGAATGTTTTAAGTAGATGATGGCGGGTCTCTCAAAGGTATCGATGAAGTATTGAAGCAACAAAAGGCAGGATCAGTACTCCGAAGTTCACCAACAAGTTTACTCGAAAATAGTCTATTTTGACAGCTCAATTTTTTTTGTATAAAAATACAACGAATGAACATATATTGTAATTTTTTTTATGAGAGGAGATGTTTTAAATATTTGGCTGACTGAATATTCAAGTTGCTTATTTTAAGTTTGTTTATTGTTGTTCAATTAGCTTTCTGGAACTTTTAGACTTGTTTAATAGTGATTTAATGATATTATTAGATTGTCACTTAAAACTATAATAAATATATCATTTAGGTTCTTAAAACCATGATACTGCTATAAGTTAAAACGTTATTAAAATAGGTTTAGGACTATAATTGAAACATGCAATACCGACGCATTAAAATCATCATATCATCTACTAAAACATTAATAAATCGATTACATAATCGATTTAATGGATAACGAAAAATGTGTCTAGCTCGGCGGTATTTAAGAAGCCAACCGGTCAGACCGTTAAAACTCAAAAACCGCAAAAAAATATAAAAGTAGCCGATTTTCCTATATTTTAGGAAAATCTTGCCCTTTCTAAGACTTTAGCGTCACTCAGTGATGGTTTGGACATTATGTGGCATACATGTGGAAATTTTTTAATTAAAAAGAAAAAATTATACCATATTTCTTTCATCTTCTTCTTCCTCCATCTCTTCTTCTTCCATATCATCTTCCACACTATAAAAAGTTAATAACATATTCAACATCTTTCCAATCCATCACCACCTTCATTTAACACCAATAATTCAAAAATTACAGAAAAAAAAATCACCTATTACAACTTCAATAATAACTGTTGAACGGCTCCAGCGAGAGCTCCATTGGAGCTCCTGCCGGAGCAGTTCAACAACTCCGATTGAGGTTGTTTGGAGCTGCAAAACAGCCCCAAATGGAGCTGTGAAGGAGCTCCGACTTCTACCAAGTGCAGGGAGGCGTTGATAAGAAAAACATGTAAAATTATTTTGTAAAATAATAATTCTTTTATGTTTATGATCGGATGATCGCATACCAACCATGAAGTTGTTTAGAATAACTTCTACGCTTTTCATATCCTTTTGATGATTTAAACTGAATTATTGTATATTTTATTTCGGAAATATGTACCAGACCTAATTAGATATATTACTATAATTTAGAATTCGTTACAAATTAAAGTTAAAAATTATTTATTTATAATTAAAATAAATCATTCGGTAATATCGTCACGAGTTAGTATTAATGTTTTTAACATGTGGCAAAGGCTGCAGTACAACCTGGTGTACCATAAAAATATTTTGCCGATTACATTTGGATAAAAGCGAAGTTCCAGAGCTTGCTACGGAGTTCGTGTGTTGAAATGACATTAACGTCCTTATTGTAGTGAAATACTAGGCAAAAAGGATAAATTGGGAAATGTAATATTGTCCGAATTCACAAATTAGCTGCGAGTCACGTGACAACAAAGGGAATTAGCCGAATCCATCCGACGTGGACTGAAGCCCCATACCGGTCCATCTGCAAAACCACATAATTTTGGGCTAAGGTTTTGGGCTTTCACCTGCCACACAAGCAAGGCTGGCCAGTCACAAGCCTGCCCGACAAAATGGGCTTGACAGTTGCCCCACTTGCACCAGCTTTGAAAATAAACCAAATACGAATTTGGGCTGTCGTGACCTTCTAAAACCGCTCCATACTCCGTACCAAACGAAGCTTTAAAAAAAGCAGGCACTAATAATCCAACTCTACTAACAACACTTAGCAAAAGTTCAAGTGATGGTTTCTATAATCTGAATGAGAGATATAAGCAATTTGGTTCAGAAATTAAGGACATATAGACTATAGTGTATAAAAATGGTAAGTGTTAAGTTCGTGGATTAGACAAGTTGTAATTTGTCTTGTAAGGAAAGTCAGTTCGTCTTAATTCATCTTAAGTCAACATGTAGAGAAGGTACGATCGGGGGGAAGGTACGACTCTGGAGAAGGTACGAACCCCGAGTAGGTACGACCCTGAAGAAGGTCCGTCTATCTGAAATAAATAATAGAACCTTTTTGGGTCGGTTTACCTAAGACAAACCGTACTAGGACTTCATGTGTTTAAAGGCTGATTGAGCTCGGACCTCTAAAATTAGAGAAAGTAGTAATGAAGAGTTCATACTTATCTTATGAGGAGTGAATGAGCCTATATTTATAGGCAAAGGCTTCTTCAAGTAGTCCTTGGACGGATGACAAATGTATGCTCTATATTCATCCAAGCATAGACTTGGCCCAAGTTAGATAGGAGCATTGGATTGTAGTCCTAATGTTGGGAGCCCAAATATAAAGTGTTATAGGGTCGACCTCTTGACTTTAGTGGAGTCGAACTTATTTGAATCCAGATCGTACCTCCTCTAATATTGGTATAAGATATTAATGTGAAGGCATTTAAGTCGTTTTAATGCGTATCTTTAGGTTGGTCTTAAGAAATGATAAAAATGACATCTTTAATTTGAGGATCGTATCTCCTTGAGAATTGAGATGCTTAAAAATCCTAGAGAAAGAGAGTTTGGGGATATGTTGTCAAACGTAAGACACTTATATAACTAAAAACACGTATATTGTTTTACAATATTGGACAAGGCCCTTTAGTTATTAAAGATACCATTTTTTACATTTTTCTTCCTATATAAAATGGGAATTGATATGGCCAGAGTCATATTTAATAACCACAGAGCAAACACTTATATTTTACTCAAATTTAATAACAACATAACAAATTTTCTTGTTTTGCTAATACTACATAATCCATACTTTATATTATTAAATTTCCGAACTAGAATGTAAGTATATGTATTTCGATAATTTTTTTCCAAACCACTACAAAATTTATTGGCCCTTATGTTGAAGACATATCAATTGGTGTTACCAATTTTTTAGAATTAATTACTCGATTTAATGTTAATTCATAAAATATAATTAACATTGTACAAAATATGTATTATGTAAATTACGAAACAATATAAAACATAGTTAATATTGTTAATATTGTTACATTGATATGCATTAATTTAAAAGTAATTAAATTATGGTTAAAATTCGACAATCAAACTCAATGCTATAAGGGCATAATAATTTTTTAATAAGCTAATTATATCACAATATAATTATACTTATATACTTATATAACATAACGTACATATAACTATACAATATAATTATATAAAATTAATCAAATCCCACATATATCGTACATGTACTTATATACTTATCGATGCCATTAAATGACAAAAAAGAATTCCTAAATGATTGACAATATAAATTATTTTTTTAATAAGCTAATTATATTACAATACAATTATCACTACCATTTTATAGCTCCTTATTTCAACCATAATCACCTTATAACTCCAACACTATTGGAATTCGACTCTTTGGCTCAACCAGAACCACTTGATAACTCCACGTCTCAACCACCTTATAATCTCAACGCAATCGGGGTTCGAACTCTGCACCTCCTACATACAACTCCAAATCCTTACCACCATACCACAAATGTAGACAATATAATGAGTTATGTATTGTTTTAATTCGATGTTTGTTGTAACGCCTCATAATTTCAAGTCAAGTTCAAAGAGCTTAAAGGGATTTATAATGCTACTTATATCAACAAAGTGCACCTTTATTTTTTGGAATTCACCTACAAGAACTTAAGAGTTAAGCGTGCTTGCTCTGAAGCAATCCTATGATGGGTGATCAACTGAGAAGTCTTCCTGTTCGGGCACGAGTGAGGAAAAAGTGCGTGGGAAATGACTTGTGTTTGTACAGTGGGGCCAACATATCACTTGAGAGTTGCCCATGAGTAACCATGTCGGTCCAAAGGGTCGGGAATCGGCCGGTTAGTCGCCCGAATCGATACAAATGGTATCAGAGCCGTGCCTACCCAGAACCCACAAGGGGTTTACGATTGGTCGAACCATGGTACGGCGGGTACGTCGCATAATTCAAGAGGGGTTGAAATGTAACGCCCCAGATTTCAAGTCAAGTCCAAAGAGTTTAAAACGATTGAAAATGCTACTCATATCAACAAGACGCACCTTGCTTTTCAAGAATCCACCTACGAGAACTTCGGAGTTAAGAGTGCTTGCTCTAGAACGATTCTAGGATAGATGACCAATTGTGAAGTCTCATGTTCGTGCACGAGTGAGGACAAAGTGTGTGGGAAAGGACTTGTGTTGGTACAATTGACATGTCACCTGGAGAGTTGTGTCCATAAGTAACCGTACGGGTCCAAAGATCGAACTCAGTCCGTTAGTCCGGATCGTTACATTTATAATCGTTAATGATTATTAATACATCGATGTCCTTATCACATTTACACTAATTCAATATTTGTTGACTATCTTATAAGTTAAACCAATTTTAATCAAAACTATTTATTCGTAAAATATCTTTCTAAATATAAAAAAAATAGAACCTTTACTTCACCATTTTAATTTCAGGGGGAGGGGGGGGGGGGTTATAAATTACAAAATGTACTTCTCGTCATGATGTGCAGAGGACCGATCGGTCTTTCCGGCCACCGAAAATCGCCTATCTCCATCCCACCGTCTGTTCCACCACCATCCCATTAATTAATTATTGGACTCGATCTTGACCAAAATAATGTGAAACTTGAAGTTTATCATGAATTTTCGTTCTAAATAAATTTATTCTTAACTAAATGGTTAAAGTTCATAATCAATTTGTAATGATACAAAATTAAAAATTTTAATTTCACAATAAATATGTAAGGATGTTAAAATCAATAATTTATAATTAATGATCAAAGAATATAAGTTTTACTTAAACTCTATATCGGGTATTCAATAATTAAAACAATAAATTAGAGAATGTTAATATATTTTTAAACTATTAACATGTAAAAATATCTAAGAAAAGGAAAACATGTTAAAGTAACTAAGAAGAGGATAAGGGGTTAAAAGAATTAAGAAAAAGAAAAATTGAAGAGAATTAAGAAAAAACAAAAAGGAGTGCGCATATGTGAAGAATCGAACTCCACTTCTTGCTAAGGGAAACTGTGCACCAATACAAAAAAGTATTTTGGTGCACAGTGTCAGGGCCTGTCCTGCTTAATTTGATCAATTAATTGAGGATTGATTATATGTTGAAAACCATGAGGTTTGATTGGTTGAATTTGGTTAATGATTTAATTCGAGTTAGGAAAATCCCGACACCCACTTTCAAGAAGAAAAAACTAAATTTTAGTCTAAAATCAAGTGTCCTAACTCCCATACCCGTAGTTGAGTGTTTAGAGATGAAGTCCGGGTAACATAGGTGATTCAGCCCCGGATAATAAATTCGTTGAATCAAACTTAGTGCAAGCATGTCCAGTTTCATATGATTTTGTTCTCGAGTTATCCCCGAGATGAATCAAATCTTAGTTCAAGTTGATGTGGGATAAAAACATCATAGATCGGAAAAGCGTGCTTGAACTTCAATTCGTACTTAAAAAGCTAGAAAAGTGAGGTTTAGACTTCTTTTTCACCGGTTTGCCTTGGACAAACCAGGTAGTGAATTAACTCAAGCGTCGGCGCTTTATGATGGAGTAAATATAGTGAGATATGGTGGGTGACTTACCTTTGAAGAGGAATAAATACGACTATATATAGAGTTGATCCGGAGAACCAAATTCCCCAAATCCTGGACAAATGTTCTAACCAACACATAGTCCGGATACTGGGGAAAGTGGTTCACTACGAGGCCAGGTTTGAACCTGTTGTAGACGTCTGGTCGGATAGATCTCCTAGATCAGACTACTTGATTTCTTCCTTATCACTACTATGAATCCGACGTTGAAGGCCACTATCCTAGGTCGGTGATCCAAGCTGTAAAACACGAACTGCGCTTCCTTTATAATGCGTGATTCTGAATAGGATAGTTCTCATAATGATTCGTCTCTTCTGACGGTAAATCATCCGGTCTTAACGCTAACTTGTCTTTATAATACTAATTCGATTCGCTTGTCATTAATTCAATTTATGCTAGTTCTTCTGAATTAGGAGGGACTTAATGTCATAACACAAGTCATATAGTTACTGACAACCAATACTAATATTTCATCACTCCATTCTAAATCAAATTATCGATTTCGATAGAAGTCAAGATTTTTCCCTTGCCACTTTATAGTGGCATTGTGAATTCATATTGTTTACAAATATCAAACAATTATTTGTACTCGTATGGTGCGACTAATTCGATATACTACATTAACAAAACTAGCATATATACATATGTTGCTCATGAGTTGACGGTAAGTAATTTATAGTGTTTTTCAGAGTAAATTAGAATGGTCATTGCATGGAGATGGAGTGAATACATGTAATTAGTTGCTTTGGAAGAGGAAAAAGCAGAATTAAGAGGAGGCATGAAGGTGGCTTGCTTTTATTGCATGCGAGTGAGAAGTACTGAAAGAAATAAAGAAAGAACGAATTAAGGAAAGTAGAAAGCAAAAAGTGGCAAAGACCAAACTCAAAAGGGAGCAAATTAGGACATCCATGCATGCTTACATTAGTTGTTAAGTAAGTTGTAGGTAGGAGTACACAATATTAAATCAAAACCAGCAGCTAGGTTGGCATTAGGCAAAGGCAGCCAGTCAACAGGGGCACAAAACAAAAGCTGAGAAAAGCCGTAACTATATTTGATTTGTACACTAATTCGAACACAAATACAAATCAACCAACAACATTGCCATAAAAAACAGAGCTCTCTGTCCCTCCCTCACCAATTTAAAGTTTAAGTAAAACGAAACTAATTCATACATCTACGTTACTATTTCACCATGTGCATTTTGTGTTTCTTATACATAATTTGTGAGGAATAATGTGTAAGGCTTTGTGAACGGTCGAAAGTGATAAACATATAAAATTTTATGAGACGGAGTTCGATTAATGCATTGATTAAGAAAATGAACCGTCCAAACCGGCAGGAGCGTACTCTTCGTCACAATACCTAAGCAGTTGTCTTGTCCCAAAATACATAGGTGCATCGTATGGTTTGATGCATGAATCCTAATGTCCTGAATTAACCGATAAATCAATAAAAACATCGTGATCGGGACTCCAATTTTACTCATGATTCGAGTTACTTAATTAATTAATTAATTAATTAAATACTCCATCATCATCATTCGTCATCGATCTTGATACTATATAGTAGGCCTAAAGACAGACACGAATGCAAATTTAATTTTGTTTGCTTACGAGTTAGATTAATCTACACGTATGTAATGCATATAATATCAAACATGGTTGATAGACATATGTAACCTAGGTAAATTAAACATAATTATACATATTAAATTCTTAGTTAAAGTAATTTTATTCTTCAAATTCCTAATTAGATTATACATAATTTCTTATATTTTTTATATATATACCCTACATCATTTTGTGAATAAATACGATTTTGATTATTCAATAATTTTACATGGTATCAAAAGGTTACGATCCTTCTGCTGCATAACACTGTAATCATCGACCTTGCTTGTGTTACTGTTCAAAAGCACGAACCCACTGTTCATTCTTCTTCTTCCCCAAATAACAACCTGCAATCTCAATTCCTCTTTCCCTGCTGATTTTCGATCCCTTGCCGTTTTTCTGTCTTCAGATTGATTCTCTGATCTCGATCTTTATTCTCTTCTCACCGACAGAAAAACAGCCGCATTGATCATCACCCAACTTTCGAAATTCATTTTCCATCAAGCACCAAATTCTACCAATTTTCTCTGTTCTCTGAATTTGTTCTCCCTTCTAATCGAACCCAATGTTCGATTAGCTTCCTGTTTTCCTCTCTTTGTTCGATTTCCACCACCCAGTCGAGATCATGACCATCGGTTCTCCTTGGTCATACCAAACCTGGCCTCAATGGGGGTTTCCACCACCGTGGGCTATGTCGTACTATTCTTACCCCACGACAGCTTGGAATCCGGCCCAACAACGTCCTTCACGATCGACCCGCACAGGGTTACACTGTGCAAACTCCGGATGAAAACTGATATATGGACTCTGGTGCTTCGTCCCACATGACCACCAATCCAGATACTCTTTCGTCTTATTTTTCGAGCAAACATACTGGTATTATTGTCGGTAATGGTAGCAACATTCCTATTCGTGACTTCGGTCATACTTCTCTCTCTCATCTAAATTCCAACTTTTGACTCCCCAACGTTTTGCATGCTCCTAATCTAGTCAAAAATCTTATTTCGGTTTGCAAATTCACCACCGATAGTCATGTTTCTGTTGAATTTGACCCTCACGAATTTTCTATTAAAGACCTCACAACATGGAACCGTCTAATGAAATGTGACACCACCGTAGACCTCTATCCTGTCACTATGACAAATAAAACTACCTCACCCACCACCTTTCTCGCTACTACTCCAACACCGTGGCATTCTCGGCTTGACCATCCTGGCGATGTTGTTCTTCATTCTCTTCGTTCTTCCGATTATAGCCGATGTAATGGTACTAGGAATTCTTTTTGTCATTCTTGTCCTTTAGGAAAACACATTAAATTACCATTCCAA
>JAYMSP010003606.1:0-19148 GCA_036897095.1 Plantago elongata
GATTGGTTATATGTACATTATGCAATCCTCGACTGTCGAACCCAGCAAACTTCTTTAGGAAAGCCGATCACCTTTGAGACTTGCATTTTTGCCGATCCCGAGTGATATCTACAGCTAAGACATGTAAATGCTTGAAGCATGGGTGCCAAGCTTACATGGATATTTGATTAACCCTGTCCTGAGGCACTTTACGATCGAAAATGCCGATCACCTTTGGATTGGGATATGAAGGATTGGAAAAATACTTCAACTCGAGAAGAAAATGCCTTACATCCTGAGTTAGTCCAGGAGTCAATTGAGAGGGTACGGATGATCCGACAACGGATTAAAGCGGCTCAGGATAGCCAAAAATTCTACGCTGATCGTCGACGGAAGCACCTGGAATTTGAAGAAGGAGATCAAGTATTCTTGAAGATTTCTCCGAGAAAAGGGATTAAACGAATTGGAAAAGGAGGAAAACTTGTGCCTCGGTACATTGGACCATTCGAAATAACTCGAAAAGTTGGGCCAGGTGCATAGGAGTTGGCACTTCCGTTGAACCTTACCGGAATCCATAATGTTTTCCATGTGTCCCAACTAAAGAAATATCACCCTGACCCTGAGCATGTCCTCCAACCCACTTACGTCAGACTTGAATAAAATTTGACCTTTGAAGAGAAACCCCTTCGAATCTTAGATACTCGAGTCAAAGAATTCAGGAATGAGCAGATTCCTTTCATTAAGATCTTGTGGAAAAATCATGCCCTTGAGGAAAAACTTGGGAAAAGGAAGCCGAAATACGAGAGAAGTACCCGTATTTTTTTACCGAAGATAGGTCGAATTTGGATGACCAAATTCCCTAAAGTGGGGGAGAATGTAAGGGCCATAAATTTATTAAGTTGTATTCGAAATTAATCTGATAATAATATTATTATTTTAACTGACCATTGACTCCTGACTCGACGTGCGCGAATATATTTAACCATTAACAACGAGTCAAATTCGGAAAATAACAGCCAGTTATAATCGCCAGTTAATTACGAATAAGCGTAAGTTATTATTTGATATTAAATTAATAAAATAATAATAAAAATAAAATAACAAAAAATTATTTTCTTTATTTTTTGATCCTAGTCCAGGATCGTCCCGGATATCGAATTTCCATTTTTCGGAATTTATTTACAAGCCGTTTGGAGTCCAGAAGAAACCAGGTGTATATAATGGTAAAATGACCCATATACCCTCCACTTATCTTCTTCTAATTCCTTCCATTTCACTCAGTTCCCCGTGGTTTTTTGTTTCCCGTCGATCTCCTTCGATCTTCTTCGCGAATTCCCCGCCGTTTCTTCTCCAATAAACCACCAACCAGCCGCCACCGGAAAAGACCAGTTTGCCCTTCCTTCCCCGCTAAGACAGCCGCAATTCTTCCATGCGAAGATACCGACAAGCCACCATTAATTGAGCTCGAATTAGCATCCAACGGACGCCATCCAAACCGCCACGGAGAGGCGGCCAAGAAACCCCTATAAATAGCCGTCACCCGCCCTCATTTCCGCCACACCCAAAACTTCCTAGTCATCGAAGCCATAGCTTCCCCACTCTCGCCACTTTCTCTCTCGCCCTCCGCTCACTCTCACCGCGCCTTCAATCGTGCTCGCACCGGATTAGTGTCATATATACTCGCGATCGACTCCAGTTAGTAACCCTCTCCTTGTTCGATTTTTTCTCGAATTTGGGATCGGAACAGTGCAATTAATTGTTGTCTGGCTGAGTTTGATTCTTGTTGAGCTATATTGTTATTTGCTTAGTATCTGCGTATTCTATGGATATCCCAATGAGTTACTGTTTACAGCTTGCGTATGCGTAATTGAGTGTGTACTGCTTGGGTGTCTGAGTATGTTGTTCATCAGTAGTTTTGTGTACTAGTGACTGAATTCGGGTCGGTGTTGTTTCCTGAAAGTCGAAATTGGGTCAAGCTGCGTGCAACTTGATTGTGTTCGAATTAAGTCAGGTTGTACTTGGTAACCTGCGTAGTCAGTTGCTCTGTTTTTCGAGTTCTTTCCTGTCCGAGTCGCCTAGCTCTAATTGCGTGTCTACTGTGTGTTGAGGTGTATACATATTTTTATGATACCTATGGAAACCTGTAGCTGAACTGACTTTAACATAATAGAGTTACCTGCCAAAGTCCATATGTAATGTATGCTCTTCTTTACCATCAGTATTTAGTTTCGTATTACTTGATTTCTTTTTGTAGAGGATGGACCTTGGGCTTTCTCATTCTTCCTTTCGTATCTGTCTTTCAGCAAATCATATACTGCTTCCGACATACTTCTTTGAGTATATACTAATTAAATGGAGATTAAAGGCAAAGACGAATAGGGTATTATTCAAAGAAAACATGGACTAGTTTTGGATCACTCCTGTGACTTATATGGATCAAGTTTTAGTTCACAAGTCTTTGAGTTCACTTATTCATGTACTGGTCAGATAAGAAAGAGTCAGATTTTAGCATGTATGGACATAAGTTCTCCCTTGCGGTGTACGATAAAATAATAACCTTTTGGATTAGGGGACTTTATGCTCAAGTGTTTTACTGTCACTGAGTTAGAATTTAATCTTATTAGAAGTTTTAGTTTTCTAGTCTCATAGAAATCCTGGTATATTTCTATTATGCGAACTGAACTTTGACATCAGTATGGAAGTTACTACTTAAATCTTTTACTACAGTTTGGATATCATGTAATTTTCCTACTATGTAAGTCTTACGTTATATTTTTAATCACAGAAATTTCTCCCCACGACTCGGGGATTTGATTCACTGGAAAGAGTTAAGTTCATTACTCAGAGGATACTTGGACTGCCTTTTGGTTTTGATAAGCCTTTTGTTCTCGGTGGTTTAATAGCATGTTAGAAAATCCAAGGTATCCTTAGGCTAGAATCTTTTTTTTTCTTCATACTCTGCTCTGTCAATTGACATTTTGTGATATTGCTGGAAGCACGGGTGCTTTAAAAGTATCCCCATCTGAAAATAAGACATGGTTTTTTCAAGCTAATGAATAATTGAAGATCCTGGTAAAACTACAAACTATGACGGTTTATCACTTTAAGGTGATGAAAACCTTGAAATTCCGATTAGTAATTTTGCTGATGTACATTCTTGATGGGTATGTTCACCAGGAAATAAGGAAAACAAAAAATTCTAATAGTTTATTATTCCTCTAGTTGCATTGTCTGTATGTATCCTTGAAGGAATATTTGGTGACATCGGATACTATTCTTGTTGGGTGCTTTTCTAATGCAGCAAAAGTGAAGATAATTACTTTTTACATGAAGAGTTGTACGTTTCCTAGGTGTTTAATTTATCTACTCGCGCATAGTATCTTTACGTTCTGAATTAATTCCAAGTTGAGCATGAAACCTGATTGTGTCGAATTGCGTGCGTCTTGTCGCATCACATGATTTTTCTATATGTTTTGTGGTGGTTTAGGTCACTACAAATTTTACTTACTAATTTATGTGGAGTCAATTTAGCTGGAAATAGGATTGCCTGATGTATATGCATGCTCTATTAATTTTCTTCCAGTTCTTCGGTGGAGTCTTCCTTATCTCGCCTGCCTAGCTGATTCTACGTGTTTATACTTATCTGCGGGGATTTTATGGGAGTTTTATAATTATTCTTACGTAAAAGTAAATAGTATTATCCGTGTAACAGGATTACGAAGTTGCGTAGCGTACCAGTTCATTCAGGGTGAGCGATTTCAGGCTTTCGGCATCCGGCCCTGAAAAAGTTGTTACCTTTCATCGCCTTTTATTCCCGTACCTGTTCCTGCTTACTTGACTGCATGCCTAACTCTGACTCCGACTAGGCAACGACATCTCGACTGATTACGACGCGACTACTAATTGCGATGATTGACCGTATAACTGTCATTGATTTGTATTTAAGATATAACTTGATATTGATCTGTATTCTGATTGTAACTTGATATTCTGATCTGACGTGATCCTAATTCAGTATACCTTGCTATCCCATCATGATTGTATCGTGTTGATCCTCATGAATTGCATTGCATGAAAAATGATTTGTAAAAGCAACCACGCACTGTTTTGGAAAAACTTGGGAAACCCTCTTGGTCGATGGTTTCGACAAGAGTAACAAAGCGGTCTGCAACGCTATCTTTTCTTGTCGACGTTTTTGACAGAATTGATAAAGCAGGTTGTGGCGCTATCTATACCTGTCTTGGTCAACGTTTTCGACAAGACTTTTCGGGCTCCTAACTGACTGTTCAGACTATTGAAACGGTCCTATTTTATGAGTTGTGATGGGTCGTGCCTGTCATAAAAGCAACTCCACGCGCGGTCACGCCGCTACTTGTTTATTTGACCGATACCTAATCCGTTCGGTCCAGCCCAAGACAGTGACTGCGGTTCAGTACTGTAAATCTAGCACCTTTCATGTGCTATGATCCTGCCTGCCTGTTAACGGTTTCCCCATTTTTAAAAATTGTCTGATCAGCGTGTTGTGGTGGTTTGCTATCATGTTGCATCCATGCATTTTCATACATGCTTGATTATCCTCACTAAGTTTGTTGACTTACGCTCTTCTTGTTTAACTTTGATTTCCCAGGTTTAGAGCACAAAGAAAGGTCGGGTAGATAGACAGACTGACTGACACTAGGACTTGTTATTCCGCTATTGATCCTGTAGGCGTGTGTAAAACTGTTGATTTGTAAATGATATTCGGGGTGTGTAGTAATAAGTACTTTGATATTTACGTATTTGGGAGTTCGGCATAATCCTTGACGTCCGGACCATACCGGGGCCTTACAACTATTTTATCAACAGTCATTACTTGCCGAGATTTAATCTCACCCGTAGAGATTAAATGTTTATTCATCAAGGGCTATAGTTGAATATCTTTGCAATGATATCCATCAACAAATGTTCCCGTGTCCACTTAATGAATTTTGGCAATATGTATCCATAAGTCATTGTTAGAGTAAGAGACTAGAAACCTTTGGTCATATCATTTCAGAGAGCAAGTCTTGTTTTATGTTATTTATCATATAAATGGTAAAAACACAAAACCCTAGACATGTTTGACTCTTAGAAATATGTACTATGTTGGACTATTAGTTCTCATATAATTCATGACTTTAAATGATCATCTGAATTCTTGTTTCAGAAATTACCACTGCTATTGACATGTCCATAGTATTTGAGTTCTAGTTTTATATACTTATGGGCTGTATACCAACCTATCTTTCTGGACTTTTATTTCCAGAAGATCTAAGGCTTTTTGAGTCATAAGTCTCAGAAACCTTATCATCCTTCTTTGCAGATTATCTTAATACCCGTTTCAGAGACATGTTTTCCTTTTTCTTAGATTCTTACATACTCTTTTAGAGATTTAGAACTTTTCAGCTCTTTGGCAACTCCGTTAACCCAAGACTATGTCTTAAGGTTAAAAACCTAATTTTCTGGAGTGGCTTAGTGAAGATATCTACAAGTTGATCTTCAATACCAACCTTTAGAATCTCTATATTTTCTTTCTTAACATGATCTCTGATAAAGTGGTGTCTAACATCGATGTGCTTAGTTATGGCATGGAACTTTTCATACTGAGTAATCGCAATAGCACTTGTGCTGTCACATAAAATGGGAGTTTTCTCTTCATTAAGTCCATAGTCTCTAGGTTGTTGTTGTTCTATAGTATTTGAGTAGCACAACAACCAGCAACAATATATTCAGCCTTTGTGGTAGAAGTAGCAATTGAGTTTTTCTTCTTGCTAAACCATGAGATAAGTCTAGTTCTCAGAAATTGACAAGTTCCTGAAGTACTTTTTCTATCAAGCATCAATCCAGCATAGTCAGCATCTGAATAGCCAACTAAACTCAATCCACTTTCTTTAGGATACCACAGTCCAACTTCTACAGTACCTTTGACATACCTTAATATTGTCATAGCAATGTTGTAGTGTGATTGCATATGATTTGTCTGAAATCTAGCACACACACCTACTGCATATTGAATATCAGGTCTGCTTGCAGTAAGGTAGAGAAGTGAACCTACAATTTCCTATACTTATATTCTTCAACACTCTTATTGCACTATTTAGAAATAGACTTTTAACGTTTATCTGATAAACTTTAAAGTCATTATGAGCTGCAAATGCTAGAAATAGTCTGATTGCATCCAATCTTGCAACTGGTGCATATGACTCATCAAAGTCTAAGGCTTCAGTTTGGGTAAATTCCATGGCAACCAACCTTGCTTTGTTTCTAGTTATTTCACAATACTCATTCATCTTATTTTTGAAAATCCACTTGGTTCCAATCACATATACCTTCTACAAATGGAACTAGTTTCCAGACCTTGTTTCCCTCAAACTGATCCAACTCTTCTAGCATTGCAGAGATCCTGTCTTGATCCTTTAATGCATCTAAAGTAGTCTTGGGTTGAATGTTTGAGATAAACATCCAAAGAGAGAATCAGCATTTAATCTATTGCTCTCCTAGTTCTAACACCTTGATCAATTGGACCAATCGCATCCTTAGCAGGATGATCCCTAATCCATTTCATTATTGGCCTTGAACTAGTAGGGTCATTACCTACGTGATCTGAATGTGAATCACTATGATTATGACTTGATACTTCTTCAGTATCATTGATATTTTGTACACTTGAAGTGTGGTAAATATCAGACACTTGTTCAGACTTAGAGGTTTCTGGAATATGTCTTTTAGAAAGGTTATTCCCAGAAAGGTCTCTAAGATGAATATTCTCAGTTTCCATATCTGGAATCCACATAGGAAATTCTCCATCATGTCTAAGAGTCATCTGGTTGTTACTAGGCACATCATGCTTTTCTTCGTCAGACTCATCCTCAATATTAATGACAGAGTTTCTCCATTCTGAGGGTTCTTCTTCAGAATACTCAATAATTAGTTCTTTGAATCTATCTGAGAGTTCTTCATCAAGGGGTATTTTCTTGCTTCCTTCATAGAATACCACATGAACTTATTCATCAATCTTCTTTGTTCTCTTTTTGTATACTCTGTAGGCTTTGCTATTCATAGAATAACCAAAAAATACACCTTCATCAGCCTTTGGCTGAAATGTTCTCAAGTATTATTTTCCATTGTTAAGAACAAAATATCTACAGCCAAACACCCTCAAATGTTTGATATTAGGGGGTCTACCAACCAAAAGCTCATAGGGAGTTTTGTCATGATGTTTGTTTATCAAACATCTATTATAATTGTAGCATGTTGTATTTACAGCTTCAACCTAATAAATTTCACTAATTTCAGTGTCAGCTAGCATTGTCCTTGCAGCTTCTTTAAGGGTCTTATTCTTCATTTCAGCAACACCATTTTGTTATGGTGTCCTTACTGAAGATAGTTGATGTTGTATACCTTTGCACGTACAAAACTCTTTTATATATTGGTTGACAAATTCAGTACCATGGTCTATTCTGATTGCAGATACCTTGGCATTTTTCATGACTTCAAGCTTGTTCAACAAGTTTGGTATCTCCACCCTAGCATCAGACTTTTGTTTCAAAAAGAATACACAGGTAAACCTAGAAAAGTCATCTACAACAACTAGACCATACTTCTTGCCAGCATAACTAGTTACAAATGATTCAAAAAGATCCCTAAAACATGAATGTCGTGTTTTGGACTTGAAAGAGGTTTTGGATTCTTTCCCTAGTTGGCAAGCAAAGCAGACACCATCCTTTCTAAATGTTGTTTTAGGTAATCCAACCACTAACTCTTTCTTGGCAAGTTTGCTCAGAGTTTTGAAATCCAAGTGAATCATTCTCTTGTGTCATAACCAGTGTTCTTCATTGTGACCTGATTAACTCACCATGAGACATTCTTCAGTTGCGGCAATTGTCCAATCAGCGACATATAGACTTCATTTCCGCCTAGCAACCAAGACTGTCTGCTTTGACTCATTGTCAATCAATTTGTAGAACTTCAATTTAATTTTCACTGAATATCCCTTATCTGCAAACTGGCTCATGCCTAAAAGATTATATTTCAAACCTTTAGCATGTAATACGTCAGAGATCGTGAGGGACCCAATTTGATATTACCAAATCCAATAGAAAGATATAATTCTCCTCCAGTTTACCTTATGTTTGGTCCAGTATCACATACTCTATAATTGACCAAGTTTTTTGTCTCCTATCATGTGCTTCCCGCATCCACTATCAAATAGCCATTGAGCCTTAGTCCATGACGCGTTTTGCAAAAAATAGGAAATAGGAGTTAGGTTCGTGCTTCAGAAACAGAACCACTTAGACTAAACACTCTCCCTGTGGGAATCCATTTCTGAATAAATTTATTAGGAGTAGGTTTTTGTCTACTTGGAACATGAGGAGGAATCTTAGAATTATTGGATTCTCAGATCGATTTTCCTTCTTGGTTTTCCTCGTGGTGGCTTCAGAGACTTGTCAGGTTTTTGAGTATGCTTTTCAGCAAGCTTAGTCTTCCTGATCATGTTTCTTCTAGCCCTGGCATTTAGGTTTCAGTAGCTTGAGATTGCTTCCACTTCTAATAATTGTTATAAGCAATTCTAGCTTTCCACCATCGCTCTTGTCCTACCTTATATTGTTGCATTAGGACCTTCCCGATAGCACGATAGCCAATACCATTTCAAGCACCATTGGCTTTCTGAACACGATTTTCAGTAGCCTCACTAGTTTTTGCATCCTCCCTATATCCATAGAATGGTACAGTAGAAAATACACCTAAACCGGTGATGATTCCCTTCCTAGTGATACAACATTGTGGATGATCACAAGTTAAAGGATTATGTTTCTTTTCAAAATCTTTTTCCACATGATTCCTTTGGAAATTTTGTTCCTTCAAAGGCTTGGTCGCAACTGCTTTACCTTTGTCAAGAACCTTAGATTTCTGACCAATGTTATAGCTTTCTATGTAACCTTTTTGATGAATTTTCACAAAGGTCAACCTTCCATCACTCTTTTTCAGATGAGTGGAATACTTGATTGAGCATCAAGTCCAATTCATCTTTCTCAAAAGGGTCTCTCAAATATGATTGAACCTCCGTGAGAGTGTCACTAACTTTGACTAATGATTTGAAAGATACCTCTTTCTTTCTGAGTTCTTCATTTTCAGAAATAAGTTTCTTCAACTTCTCATTTAGCTCATTCAAGGATAGCTCATGAGAACTTTCATTCTCTGATATCTGGGATTTCAGAGATGCTATTTCAGCGTCTTTAATCATAGATACCTTGGTCAAATTAGAAATCTCTTTTTTAAGAGTTATTTTGCATTCTTCCAAAAGTTTGGTTTTTGACTCAGCAACCAAAAATTCTCTATCGTATCGATCAAGTTCACTCGTGACCAATTTCAAATCCTTAATGTCGTCATCATTACTTTCATGATACAAGAATTGTGATGTGTTTATTACCTCATCAGCCATAAGGCATTCTTCAATGTTGGAGATGCCAGGACCTACTACCTTAGCAACTCCACAGAAATCATTCTTCTTTAGGCTAAAGTCGATAACGTCGTGAGTTATCCCGCACAATTCTGGTGATGGTAATTTTGAGTCTTCTGAATCCTCACTTTCAGAATCTGAATCAATATCCAGAGCATCAAGTTAAATTTGGATCTTCTTTCTCTCTTCAGTGAGCAATGCCCTCTGAGTTCTCTTGAATTTCTTCTCTCCTTTTTGCCACCCGTCTTAAGCTTGTTAAAAGCAGGACAATCACATTTGATGTGACCGGGTTTCTAACAATAGAAGCAGATATCATTCCCAACTTCAACAACTTCTGTACTAAAGGATTTTTTAGCAGGGTTGTTCATTTGGATATTCTTGTACTGATGGTAGTTTGGGCCGAGATGCTTTTACAGCTTCTCTTTTGCTTTTCTCCTTTCAATCTCTTGACTCACATATTTCTTCATGTGATGCACTGCAAGAGCATTTTCTTCATACAGTTCCTTTGTATCCTTCGTTTCAGAAGTACCTTAGGTAACTAGAGCAACACTCTGCAACTTTTCAGCCGCAAACAATCCTCGTTGAGTTATCTCATAGTTTGCAGTGGCCAAATATGAATAGAGTTCCACTAGAGTGATTTGGGGCATTCCCTGATTGAAGTAGAAGTACTGGGTATGCTCCCAATTCTAGTTCAAGCTTCTGACGATGGTTTTCACTTTTTCCAAGTGCAGCCATATCACTCATGAGAGTAGTAAACCGAAAAATCAAGTTCTTCCAGAGTTTTAGTGGGATCCTGTTTGAAGTTCTGGAATTTTAACTTCAAAACCTCGAACTTGTTTTCCTTGGTTTTCTCATTTCCGGCACAAATTTCTTCAATCAATTGCCAGGAAACTTTCGCCGTCTTTGCACAGTACAATTTGCACTATATATTCTCAGGTGTCGATCGAATGATGATGTTACGAGCTTGACCATCCAACCTGTGTCTCTTGGCATCTTCCGATGTCCAAAGTTCACGAGGTTTGTCTTCATACTCAACTTCTCCAGCAGCAACACGACCACTATAGTAGAAGTATCACTACCTTCAGCATCAGCGTTTCTCCGACCATCAGATACTTTAATACTTGTTTGAGCTGTCTGATTTTGATTGGTCCTACCTTGATGACATAGATCATCTCGTCACTGATTGCTCAAGATGCAGCATCATGTTGTTCATTCATTTCTCGTAACTCTCTAGTTTAGGAGCCGGAGTATCACTCAGAGGCAAACTTGCACACTTAACACACAATTAAAACATCCTCGGAAAGCAATAAAAAAACTTTACCTATCTAGGGGATCGAGGTTCAATGCAGAAGGCTTGGGAACCTCCTGCTCTGATACCACTTGTTGGTCTAGATAATGGCAAAGGAAAAGACTACAGGGGTGAATAATCTTTTCAAACTTTTGTCGATAAACAGTCTTTCTCAGAATCTGGGAGGTTTCTAACACTTAGATTCAGAGAGCGGAAGACTTTAAGCAATAGATAAACGTAATTGTGCTTAGAAGTAATAATATGTGAGTGTAATGCTGGAAAGTAACTATAATAAAGTAAATAACACAGTAGTTTATAGAGGTATCTGGAGATGTCGTAATCCTCCAACTAATCCACTCGGCCTTTTTGAGACTTGGAATTCATTAGAACAGATAATTGAGTTCACCTTACAATAAATCATATTCTAAGATCCCTACAAACAAATGGTTCCCAACCAAATGTTCCCCCTGAGTTTTTCCCTAGCTCCTCGAGCCAAGTACTTCCTGTACTCAAGATATTCTTGGAGCTTTTCCGTGATTTCTCAAACCAAGAACTTCTTGTACTCCATGCATTGATGGTGTTGGTTATAAGTTGATTGTCAAGTAAGCTTCTCTTATAACTTTTCAGCTATCTTTTCAGAGAACTGGAGAGATTACACTACTTAAAATACTTATTCAGTATATGGTAGGTTCTCCTTTCTGACCCAATGGTATCCGTTCTGGAGAATGATCTTTAGAAAGGGTATCTGAAAGTTCAACTCTTTCACGGATAACAATCTCTTTTTATAGGTTCAGGACACTTAGATCTATTTGTGATTCTTCAAGCTTGTTAGTCGCAACAGTAAGATTTGAGAATGGTAGTATGAATGCTTGAGAGAATACTTGCTTGATATGTAGATATGAGCGTAGCTCGTGTGTGTATTTCTCAGCTTCTAAGTGATGATATTTATAGATGAATTTGAGAGTTGTTCGAATAGTACCATTAGACCTTCTCATAATTCAATCCATTGATATCTCAAAATAAATACTCAGAAGTTCCTTTCTCATTTTTCAGAGAGGACTATGCATTGATCGACTTTTCAGCCGGTGATTAATGCACTATACTATTTCTTGTCATGTAATCTCAACAAACACATGAGCCTTTCTAAAAGCTAGCATGCTCCTTGACTCGATGATTTCATATGTTCAGAGATATGTTATGTGCAATATTTGCACTATACAATATGATTTCTGAACATAGTCTATCTGAGGAAACTAACCCTTATGTCTTCATCAAACTTGTGCAATCTTCAGTCTTCAAATCTTCGATTAAAATCAATTGCTAGAATCCTTCTTCATGGCCTTCACAAAATATAAAATTACATTCAGAGACCTAATATTTCTATTACAAGTTTAACTAGCCTAACATACTAAGTGATTTCCTCTTTTACAATGTTCAAGTGAACCAAGAGTTCTAGTTACCTTTATGTACTAAAGATAAGTCATATGGTAATTGATCAAAAATACTAACAGATATTCCTAACAAAAGTTCCATTTGACAGGGTTAAGTTCATCCCTATTGGTGGTCCTGCATATGTGTCTGACTGTCTAACCCTGACTGCGGCCACCCGATGACGACCGACTGACTCCGACTCGATTTCTAATTTCGATTTCTAACTGTATAACTGTAGATGACCTGTACTTAGGGATACCTTACCTGTATTGACTTGATACTCGATTGTTCCAGCTACTGATTAATACTTTACCCTGAGTCTGTTTTACAGGACCTGTTTACTAATCTTGTATACTGCTCCTGTTTACTGATCATCATGAACTACATTGCACGAAAACTGTTTTTCCTGAAAAAGCGACCACACACTGTTTTTGAAAAATTTGGGAAACCGCACTGGTCGACTCTGTCGACATACTGTTACTGATGTTGGGTGATGCCACCTGCAGCGATATTGTTACTGTTATTGTTACTGTTACTGACGCTGGGTGATGCCACCTACAACGATACTGTTACTGATCATGATACTGTTAACGGTTTCCCCACTGTTTAAAATTGCCTGATCAGCGTGCTGTGTTGGTTTGTTGTACCGTTGCCTTCATACGCATATTCATGCATGCTTGAGTATCCTCACTAAGTCCATGTGACTGACACTCTCCTTGTTTCAATAATCCTGCTTTCCCAGATTTTGAGCACGAAGAGAGGATCGGGTAGCTAAGCAGACAGACGGACTCTGGCTTGTTTCCGCTGCTAATACTGTAGATGTGTGATTTTTTTATCAAATTATCAAGTACATTCGGGGATTGTAATAAATAATATTTTGATATTTATGTATTTGGATATTCGGCACAATCCTTGACGTCCGGACCAGACCGGGGCCTTACATAATGTGCCCTTGCACATTGGAAACATGCAGCAACAAACAGTTTTTGAATCCTGCAACTATAGTTGATCACTTGAAACGTAATTGAATCATGGATGATTATGAGGTATGGGATCATCATGGTGAGGAACCAAGATATTCTCCATAGTATTTACAATGGAGGGAGAGGCGGGATTGAAACGTGCAATAAAAAAAATTTAAAACATTTCAAGTTTTAGCGGCGGTTAAGGATTATCCATCGTTCAAACCACGAATTAGGGTGACCTTCCCTAATTCATTTTAGTTCCCTAATTCGGTTTAACAACGGATAATCCTTATCCGTCGCTAAATATAACAACGGATAAGACATATCCGACGTTATGAGTGACAGACTTATAACGACAGTCAAAATTATCTGTCAGTAAACTCACGACGGATAAGTTTAATTCGTCGTTACTGGTCAACGACCTACTAACAACTAATCCTTCATTATGGATCTAACGACGCCCGTTTAACCAACGGGCATTTTATCCATCGTTAGACGGACTAACGACGGATCAGGAGGAGTTTAACGACGGATAATTCCGTCATTAAACCCCCAGGTTTTTATAGTGTTACAATGCTTGAAATTGAAAGAATGTAAGTATGAGTAATAATATATGTCCATATGACTAATACAAGTGGTCTATTTACAAGACCAAGGAAGAGGAAGTTCAAAATAATGGATAAAATTGACCAAAAATCTTGGGACGACTCTGTCAAAACAGTGTTCGCCATGGTCAGGGGATTATTCCCCTTGGAGCTCACCATTGTATATATCTTCTGCTAAGCTTATGCCACCTTTCTGTCAACCTGGACCGCAGTCAGCTTTCCTTACGATGGAGCTTACCGCGGTCAGCTATGCCTCCGAGAAAATCAGCATTTTCCCACTTTTTCCTCCTTTTCTCTTCCTTTTCCAACCTCCATGTCACCACTTCTTTGAGTAATGACCCTCTATCTTGACCTTATGGTGCTTCAAGAAGCTTTTTTAAGTCTTCTTGCACTTTGGTCCTCCATTTCCTTGCCTTTTACAATTAAGTATCTAAAAAACAATAAATACACACAACATACCACACGTGACAATGAAGTAAAAACACTGAAAAATGATTAAAGGACAAAATAAAGTACGGTAAAAAGCACAAAATGAGTCTTTAAAATTTTGATTCATTAGAGACTACATATGTCACTACTTTATGGAGATGTCACGCAGTTAATAAGCTCATATAGTATATGTCCAATGATGAGACGGTAATTTAGAGCCTCATTTGGTCCTTTTTAGCGGTCTTTGTTAATCTTAATTTATAGTTTTCTAGTGTTTTTGTGCATTTTTATGCCTTGGTGTTTTGATGTTATTTTGTAAGAATTGGTAGTTTTGAGCCAAAGATGAGAACGTGGATCTAATAAGGCTCGCCGCAGCGAGATTTTCCGAATGCAATAATCTTTTTAACTAAGGAGGCTCGCCGTGGCAAGATTTGCTGAGATTTTCCCCTGTATGAAGATCGAAGCTTGCCGAGGCGAGATAACCCGAGAAGAATATATCTTCGATGAAGAAGGCTCGCCGCAGCGGAGCAATTGGCTCATCACGACAAGAGTCGAATTTCACCGTTTTATTTTCCTTATTATATTAAAATTTGGACAATTGTTTTTTCATACTTTCTTTTTAACCTAATTCTTAGAAAAATCTCAAAATTCATACTTTGACATTGCGACATTATTGGAGCTTGGTTTTCATCATTGTTGAAGGATTGATATCGAATTCTTGTTGTCTCTTACTATTCACTTTTACTATTGCTATCGAATTGTATGAGCTTGTATGCGATTGTGAACCTGTTTATGTTTAACATAATCAATACTTTGAAGTATTTCATCCTTGCTTTTACTATGAGTAGCTAAACCACTGTGAACACGGTAGTTATGTAACAGTTTTGCGTATTCACTTCTAGGGTTTGGATTTGTTCATATAGGTCTGTCTAAGTTCAAGATATTTGAAAAAACCTTAAATTTCATAAGCTAACTTTAAGACTTTAAAAATCGTTTTCGATTAAGGATCGTGGATTGACGATCCACGATTTCTCTATTTCAAAATATTTAAATAAAACTTGGTTGAATTAGCTTGATTAATTTATGTACACCGACCGTGTGACAAGTATGAACGATTACCCTAGAGAGAATTAACAATACTCGATCATAACTACTATGTTCTTTCTATCTCATTGATTTAAACAATTTACTTGCTTTATTATGATTTCTAGCTTCGAAAGTATTCAAAATCAAAATAATTCATTTACTTTCAAAAGTAATTGTTTGCTCTCAACTTGTTGTGGTAGCTTAATTGGTTCCTCAGCGAATGCAACTGTGGTTAGCATTGTCTGTCTACAACAACTACTTACTACTTGTTTACTAATTAATATTTGATCATGCATCCAGTTGAGGGTGATATGGTCAATAGAAAAGATGTGTATTGAGTCGAATTCCTTAATACTATTAGGATATTGGGTATGCCAAATCACCTTATTCGTTTGATAGTTGGTTGTCATATATATTATGCTCCTCAGAAATATAGACCATTCAATGAATTATGTGATGGGATGAGACTGATTGTCACTGCCATTGGAAAACATGTCATAGAAGGTATGATAATGCATGGGAAGAATGTCGGACTCAAGGTATTTATTCCTCGCATGGTGCTCATACTGTCCAATGTATGCTAAGTTTCCTATCATATATAGTTCCCTATTTATGTATGTTATGCTATGATAATTAACGAGAATTCGGAAAATCTTTTTCTTATGTAGGCATGTATCTTCTGAAGTCGGTTCTCAGCCACGACCAATTATATATTGCATTTTTTAGGGTGACCACAAGATGGGGCTCATAGTTTTAGTATTAGATGAAGATGAAAATCTAACCAATAAGGTGTAAAACGTTGTTTGCAAAGTATTTAGAAATATTTGATGTATGTGATTTCAACATATTGATATCGTTAATCAAATTTTGAAATGCACGCAATACTAATAGTGTATTTATATGTTGTTTTGTTGATTAAACTTTTACTGCAATGATGAAGATTCAATTGTGTACTACTTTTGATTTAAAATATATGTATTCAACGTCAACTATTAATTTATATTTTGAATATGCTCAATTTTTGGTATTTCTTTCGTACACAAAGATTTGAAGTTGACTAAATTCCAAATTTACTTAAACTTTCATTTTTTTTTCACGTGAATTTATAAGCTCACTATACCGTGGCATTGTGTTGGAACTTTTTCGAGTTCCAGTTTAGCCCGCTCTAACGAAAGTGGCTAGAGTTCGCCTAGAGGCCCAGTATCAATGGAGTATCTGCTATTTACTTCTAATATCTTTATTTATTGCATTAGGATCTTTTGAGCATATTCTTAGAGCCAGAGATCTAGAGTCATCAGGAAATTCCTAGATTCTCTCTAGATGATAAGGCAGGTAGATCTTTCATTATTCCATCATATCTTTATTAATATTTTATTACCATTAGAACTCTTGACTACCTAGAATATCTATCAGGTAGCAAGTATAAACAAGACCCTATGGTTAACCCTAATTATGTGAATATTAATGAAGATAGATATTTCCATCACTCCGACCGCGTTGCGTGTACCCGCTAGGTCATCCCCTATCCGCGAACCTACCCCTTCAATGGACGAACCGCTCTTCTGAGCAACAAATCCGCCACTACCGTGGGAAGCTTGGTAATTCGTGTGGGAAGAACAACGTCCCATCACATTGCTACGAATAGGTACTAGTAATAGTATAACACTATGATCGAAGCTTGTAGCAATAGGTACTAGTAATAGTATAACACTATGATCAAAGCTTTCATAGAATGAGTAGGTGCCATCACCTTCAGCTAATAAAAATACCTTCTTTACCGATTGATCAGTAGATGTGTCTGCTTAGACGTGTTTGCATTAGTAATTGATGGAACATACGTATGTCACAATGTATATATATCGTGTAAGAAAAGGGCATCCAATGCAATATTATTATGATTATGTGTTACAAGGTAGCCCCGCATACGTGCTCTCAAGGTGTCTTTTTGTGAGAAAGAAAATATGACATCGGCAGGGGATCGATATTTAATGATCTTCTTCATTTCATTTCATCATCATCATCAAGTAGCTTTCCTTTTTGTTGTTGTTGTGCGGCTAGCGTTGGTGGGTCATATATTCATTGAGCAGCCTTTAATACATCTATGATGCGTGTTGTTGAGAGAAAAAGAGAGAAGAGTATGAATAGAGTAAAGATTATAATGGAAAGAATGGAGAGTTCATTCTTCACTTGTGTATATTGTATCCAATAAGAATACAAATAGATGTATTTATACAAGAGTACATGAAAATCAAGAGACTACGAGTATATGAAGAGACATATACTACTCCACTACTCCACTAACCATTAACACCATTAATCCAATCATTCATTCATCCAATAACTAGTACAACTAATGTACATTTATTCATAACACTCCCCTTGAATGGACATTAGTTGACGATGTTGGTACGCGGGAGATATACTGCCTCATTAAAAAACTTGCTAAGAAAAACCCAGTGGGATAAAAACTTAGTCAAGGGAAAAAAGAGTGCATTGCCTATCCAACTCCCCTGATCAATTCATCATTGGACTTCTTCAAATTGCTGCAATTCCAACCTTCCAGGTCAACTTCTCAAATTATAATGTCTGATATGATTTGGTGAGTAAATCTTCAAATCTTTTGTACTTGGATGGATTATTCTTCTCCTAGATGATGTGGAGAAGAACTTTTGTAATATGTAGCTCGCCTTCGTGTAGAAGAACTTTCAAACACTTGGAACATCATGTAGTTTCACTGTTCATAACATCACTCCATAATATTGTAAGGTTTGACCAATAAGTCTCATGACCTTATCACATGTATCAAAAATATGGATAATGTTGCCTCGTTAAAAAAAACCTTGCTAGGAAAAATTCAGTGGGATCAAAACCTAGTCGAAGGGAAAAAGAGTGCAACAATTTCTCATGTGATGCACAATGATTTTCAATCATTATCTCCTTCACATCCTCAAACTTCAGGTTGAGCTAACATTGGTATAACCAATATTACTTTTCATGAGTATTGAGAATTTTGCCTCATACTTCAATAGTTAACTGTGGTGAATATCATTTTGTACTTTATCAACATGAAGTTTATTTTGGTATGAGTCAAGAGGTTTCACATATGAAACATTAGTTCCTCAAGAACTTTACTCATTCAATCCATGTTTGTACTAATATGGTACTTTCAGTCTCCTTGGGACTATGTAACGGAGGTTATATCTCCCTCATTGAATATTCTCAAAATATATGACTTGCAAGTCAAAACCCGTTGGTGTTTCGAATTAGTTTAATCAAAAAGGACTTCTGGTCCATGAGCTCATTTTATAATCATGATGTCATCGAATGGACTCACATGTACGATCCCCATTTACATGTCCATCAAATTTTGATATGCTTATAAGATATCTCGGTTCCATTTTTACCGGTATTTCAAATCTCCTTCTTAGATTTTTCAAGTCATTACTGATAATTTATATCTGAATATTTTGTAGGTACCATTCATTGCATATAGGCCATTTATTATGATTTAGATATCTATGTTTTTATGGCATACATTACTCTTCAGGAGTACCGACTGTCTTATCTTGTCATTTTCTTGTATCGTATTGTACTTAGAACTGGAACCGTAATTCACTGAGGTGACTGAATCATTAGTACAATAGACAAGATATATCAATGTTCATCACATGTCATTCTACGATTGATATGCCTCAAAACTTAGGGTTATAGCGGGTTAACATTCAAATCATAAAACTTTATGTTTGAACTATCTTGATATAGTAACATGAAGCTGAATCTTTAGTTCAAGTTTGAACTTTCGAATATGTGGGATCAATTCGCTCTACGAATATTTTTACCAGCTTATTCATGTTATTCCCCCCCCCCCCCCCCTGGCGGTCTAAAAC
>JAYMSP010003607.1:0-19143 GCA_036897095.1 Plantago elongata
AGATGGTACCTCATATGTGGCCTGTGTTTGAGCGTCTTGGCTCAAACCAATACAAGAACATGGTCCACGATATGAAGGAAAAGGCCGTGAAGCCTAGGCACTTAACTGATGAAGAGTGGACATGCTGGAACACTTACTGGGAAAATAACCACATGCGTAATACGTCTTACAAAAACCAGCAGAACCGGCTAACTGAGCCGCGAGATGGTAGGGGCACGACCATGCATCACTATGGATCATGCGATGCTGTTACAAATGAGGTGATGTCGATAAGTATTGTATTAATGTTACGATAATTTAATTATTGTATATGCACGTTAATAGACTTGTTTGCATATTTTCACACACACACACACACACACACATATATATATATATATATGTCAATTCACTAATGTTTATGCATTATGAATATTGTCCAGCAATTGGTTGAGGAACAAACGACACTCCTTCAAGAGTTGACTAAGGGGAAGTCGAAGGGAAGGCATTTGGGTGGACGAGAAGGCAGAGCAAATTGTAGTACAATCCTTTGTTATACCATCCTTGATTGATTTTTTATGTACTATAACAAATCGATCAAAACTTATACTAATTTCTTATGAACTTTATAAATATTGCAGTATGAGGTGCAGAGGAGGATAGACGAGAGGATGGAAACTGATAAGGAGTTGACCATTGAACAGCAGGATCGGATCTTCCTAGAGGTGACCCCACCAAAAAACAAATGGATCGTTTACTGAGTTGGTAGTCTGGGCAAGAAATGTTCTACCAGTTTCTCCATTGGCCAACCATCTCATCCAGGACATCCAGTCGTCATTACACTCAGCATGAAGTAGATCAGATAGTGACTCCTCTGCAGCAAGAGATTATGACTATGAAAGTTAAGGTAGACACGGTAGAGACACACTAGTCCAGAGTAGATAGGGAGATGGCAGAGATGAGAAAAATGATGGAACTCATGACCCAGCAAAGCCGTCAACCACACGATGATGAGTAGTTTTGCTATGTTATATTATTATTGCACATTGAACTCTTCTTTTATTGTAGGATATTTGAACTTTTGTACGAATATGTTTACTATGATGAATTTCTTTTATTATTGTAATTTAAAAACTTTTCATTCTATTTTAATTTTAGCGTATTTAGAATTGATTTGGGTGACATAATTGATTGAGAAGGTTCTGAAAAAAAAAAAAAACTACCATAATTTAGCTACGGATAAACCTTATCATCCGTGGCTAAATACACGAATTAGGAAGAACTTCCATACTTCATGCAAGCTACGTATAAGGTAATCCATAGCTAAATATAGCTACATATAAGTTAATATGTAGCTATATTTAGCTACGGATTAAACTTATCCGTTGCTAAATACTCGAATTAGGAAGAACTTTCCTAATTCGTACTAGCTACGGAGAAGGTAATCCGTAACTAAATATAGGTATGTATCATATTATCCGTAGCTATATTTAGCTACATATCACCTTATACGTCATTAGTAGGTCAATGACCTACTAACGGATTGGGACCGATTTAGCTAAGGTTAAGTCCATAGCTAAACCGGCAGATTCTTTGTAGTGTTAAAATCATCATACCATCGGTTAAATATTTAACAAATGAGGTTAAAACTATAATTGAACATACAATACTGACGCATTAAAATCATCACATTATATCTTAAAACATAAATGAATATACATTAAAACTGTATCTATAACTTTCAATCCTAACAACTTAAAATCATAATATAATCTATAAAAATCATAATGAAAAATGTGTTTCTTGGCGGTTTTTTATGAAACTCGACCGGTCAAACCGTTAAAACTCAGAAACCGCAAAAAAAATCCTTGATTTTCCTATTTTTTGGAAAAATTTACATTTTTCAAGACTTTGAATGTTGCTAATATAATATTGAATTTTATTATATGATTTTATTAAATTATTTAAAATTATTATCTAAGAGTTATTTGTGGTCAAATCGAAAATAATTGAAAAGTAGTTTGTATGTAAATTGGGCCTGACCGTCCATTATGGAGTGGCCTTTTGGAAGGACTTTGTTTAGCACCGAAGGACATCAAAATCCAAAAGTCATTGGCACACAATAGCCAATACCCGAAATTCCAACCCGTGTCCAGCCCTAGTTGCACATACCGGTAGCTGGAGACTGGAGCGCATTCCTGAACTACTCAGGAGAATCTATATAATCTATATAATACATAAACCAAAAAAGATTTAGAGCCATTCTAGGCTATCCACATCATTTAATTATGTGGTAAAATAATGAGATCTTATTGGTCCATTATTTTACTTGGTTGACAAAACGAAATGTTCTGATTGGCTAGGAAAAAATAAAAGATGATTGTACTCTCCTTCACTTACTCGAGATCAGAGATCGATTCCTACATGTGGAACTCATTCTTACATTTAATTTTTTAACCTTCAATTCTCAAATCTAAATATATTGAGAATTAATATAAACACAGTAACAAATATACACCTAATTATAATAATCCTTGGACCAAATATTAAAATATTCATCAGTAACACAGTTATTGAGAGACAAAATCATTTGTAATTTCGGAGTATTGTAGCACTTCATTTATACAAAAGTATACTAACCCTCCTACTTTCATGAATCGTGTGATCCATCATCCATGCTTGAGAATTTACATAAAAATAATTTTTCTCAAATTTTATTTGAACGAGAAATTAGAAGAAAGTGTGAGTACTGTATATTTATGGAAGAAGAACATGGAGGAATATATGATGAAGAAATACGTTTTGGATAATGATGAAAATATTTTTTAAACTATACAATTATATATATATAAATATATATATATATATATATATATATATATATATATAAAGTTATTCTCCTACCCTTTTTAATGGTTATCCTTTCTAGAGTTTTATGTACGTAGTTAGGAATACTATGGCTAGAGGATAGGCGCTAAACTCAAACTAAGTAGAATCTATAAAGAAGGTTACTAGACAGGGGCAGCCCGACCCATAAGACAGGTGAGGCCACCGCCTAAGGGCCACAAAATGAGAGGGGGCCCCTATTTACATGTTCTTCTTTAATTAGGTATGATTATGTAATTTAATTAGTTGAGATAATTATGGAATAAATTTAATTTTAATAGATATTAGACAATTAAGTTTGATTGAATCAAGAAAGGAATAAATTTACTTACCAAAATTTATTACATATAATGATAGCATTGAAACGGTAAAAAGAAACAATCTATATTATTTATAGGATCTAAATTGAAAACAAACACAACTCAATACATACATAACAATGTACACAATTAACAATTCAACTGTTTCAATTCTATCATTTAGACTTTAGACTTAAGTTGAGTTTCAAATTCCGGTCGTCCTTGCTGAAATTAAAGTCTTCCTGTCATCCATATTGAAAATTAGAAACAATTATATAAGAACGAGTATGTCTCAAGATTGTTTGAATGGATTGACAACTATATCAATCAAATTGATTAAAAAAAGTTAAATACAAAAATTTAATAAGTAGTTTTGCATTAAAAAAATAGCAAGAAGGTTTTTCAAATAAATGACTCACTTCCACGGAAGACATCAGGAATCTTGGCAAATCACCTAGCAAATTAAACAAGCACGGAAGGAAAAGAACTTTTGAAGAACATGTGAAGAAGGACTTTTGTAATAGTATAGTATGGTATACTCATTTTGAATACTTGTCATGTGTAATTTTTGGTTGTACTATCTAAGAACGAATGGAGCACTACTAAATATATTTAATGTTAATGTATTTTTTCCTCTTGAAGAAAAAAAGAACTCAATTTTATATATGTCTTAAGCCCCTGAAGAATGTTTGCCTTAATCCCCAAAAGAGTTGGGCTGCCCTAGTACTAGAACCCACGTATTCTCTTCAAGATAGGGAGACTCGTTTCTTTATAAGGGTGCAGTGTAAAAAAGCATTCTTTTCTAATTAAGTCTTTAGTGCGCCAACAAGTGGCGTCTTGCTTTCGAGACCAGTAGAGGAGAGATCTTTAACCTCAAAGTATGTCATAGAAAATAAGGCTATAGTTTAGTAACTCATTAATAACAAGGGAGTCACCCACTAAAGTATTCTATGAAATGGAAAGTATTAAAACACCACTTAAGTACTAGAACATGCGTTACTGACTAGTCATGGGTAAATTTTACCCAAATACACACACACACTAATACTAATTAAAAATTTTGATTCACTTATTAGTCCCAAAAAATAGTTACTATATTTCTCACAATTTACTCAACCCACTAATTAGTGCTTACAAATTCTTCTCAACATATCAATATACTAAATTTAGAAGATAAGTTTATATTATCACACTCCAACTTAATATTTTTATTATTGTAAATGAAAAGGTCCGTATCATATGGAACTTAGAACATTTGGTAAATAAATTTAATATTTTTATTTATTTATTTAATACATAATTATATACGAGCACGCGAGTACCGTGTTTCAAGGATGACTAGTGTACACACACACACACACATATATATTTCTTTGCTACTCAATTTCCATGTGATCACCACTTAAATATTCATTTGTAAATGATAATATACTTTGATAATTTCTTTTACTTATATGCATATTTAAATGTTAGGGACTTTAGTGATAAGTAAAATCGATTATCGTAAAATTTAATCACCCTTTTATCATTTAAATTATTAATTAGGGTTAAAAGGATTAAGCTTTGTTGTTTTCTTTTGAACATAAGTGAACTGGTCTTATTTATAGTTCAATGAAGTTCAGTTAATTTCCATTAAATTCAGTTAGTTCAATTAAGTAAATTTCATTTGAAGAAAACCTTATATTCAAAAGGGAAATATTTACATTGGTTATATAGCATTAATAAGATGATTTCAATAAATTATTTTTTAACTTTATTTTATTTAATTATATGGTGGTGAAATGGTGATGGTAAACATAAATTATTTTTTGATTTTATTGTTAAAAAGAATGATTGTAGATATTAAGTGTTATGTTTTTCTTTTTGCCTAGACACTAATATCATAATTAAATAACTACAATAAACTATTTTCTTTTTGTGTTTATTTTAACAGTTTATTACTTTTTTGTCCGTTTAATTATTCTTTATGCTTTTGAGCCGCCTCATCAGTCTATCAACTTAATTTTTAGTGAATTAAAAACATATAAACCAGTTCTTTTATAAAAATTTGCAAACGCAAAAATTTCAGTAACTCAGTTCCTAATGCAACCTTCATTGTTCGGCCCAATGATTTAAGGGGTCATGTGTGTAAATTTTAATTGGATGAAAAGTAACAATAATAAAATAACAATACAAGATAAGTAAATGAGTTTTTTTACATTAATATGAATTGAATACAAAATATTTTTGTAAGTTAAATGATTTTAATGTTAAATTTTAACACCCTAGAGAATATTATATAGTGCATAGTGTATATTGTATACTAGGTAAACAAACACATTAAATTACAAAATTCAACTCGAGTTGAAAAACCTCAACTTCAGTTGAGATTCAACCAGAAAGACCCTTACATAAATAAATACAATCAAGTATTATTAAATTGCTAACCCAATAAAAATCACACTGTGGTTTGTTATATAATTAAAAAATTGAGTTGTGTAAATTTTTAGTTGAAGAATAGTAAGAAATAAAATATGGTATTTGAGATAATGGAGTTGTTATATATGGTGTAAAAAAATTTCCACAAATTCCTTTTCATTTTTTTTCTTCCACAAATGCTACGAAGTTTGAGTAAAAAATTAATTTTTATATAGATAAATTAATAAATGTACGTATAATAAAAAGTAAAAGGTAATAATTGAAAAGTTATGAAAGAGAGTGATTATAATATTATTAGTGCAGATAGTGGGTCTCCACAAAAGAAAATTAAATGTTTTTAATGGAGCACCCAAAATGAAAAAATAGAAAAATTAAATGTAATGGAGGGAATACTTTTTAAGTTTTGATAAAATATTAATTTGATTGGAAGTGAAGTAAGGTAGAGATCGAAGATAATTGTTTAGCGGATATATAATTGAGTTGAAATTTTATTGTAGAAGATATACAATAAATACTCAAAAATATTTTAACAAATGAAAAATAGTTTGTTTTAGATAAATGTCAAACAATTGGTCAATTTTTTCAATAGTACAGGGTGTTTTGAGTTGGAGGAGGCCCATAAGAAAGAAAAACATATATACTCACACACTTATCTATATTTTGAGGAGTTAGTCTCCTGAGAGTCCACAATATATTGAGAGTTCTTGAGAGCCCAGCATAAATTAATATAGACAATTTATACACAAAACTAGGACTCTTATAAGTTGTAGTATATTTCGAGTGGGGTACTATAATGTATCTCGATTATAAACATAAAATAATTTTAAGTTGACTGTGACCATAAATTACATTTATAATATAATAATAGATAATTTAATAAATCGTATAGTGAGACTGTAATTCTTAATTTCATTATATGATTTTATTAATTATTTATTGTTATAATATAAGATTAATTTCTGGTTAAGTATAGCTGATCAAAATGTCAATATGAAAATTCTTAAAAAGAAGTGGGTGCAGATTGTAATGCTTACTCGCGTCCAAAGTTTGGAATGAATTTGATCCTACAACCTTATCCATCCACAACCACAAGTAACATTTTGTTGGAGTACATATATGTTCATCTTAAAACTTAATTTATAATTTGTAAAATTATAGAAAATGTTATACATGACATATATAATATTTAATACTCGACGGGTCATTTACTAGTGTTATATAATCTAAGCCCTCATTTTTGTTTCTTATTGAAATTTTTACTGCTACTTTCAGTCCCTGAAGCAGCTGCTGCCAGTTCCATTATCCTTTCGAAGTCGATCTCGGTTGATTTATACTTCAAGCTGATCCCACTTTCCAACCACGATTTTACACAAAGCAAAGGCTGTGCATTACACTGCGGTGTAGAGAACCTTTGCCTAAAAATTTCATCACCTTTGTGGGAGAATATGTCTTCAGGTGGCACAGCAGTTGATTGCACAGCCAAGAAATCTCGAGCCATCAAAGACAACCTTGGATATCTAGAGCTGTTAACCTTCCACCATTCCAGAACATCGGTTGGCATTGGAGCTGGTGGCTCCGATAAATATTGTGTTAGTTCATCTGTAGAAGCTGGGTTCATGCTTGCCCTTCTCTTCTTACGAGCAATTTCTTCTGCAAAGGACACATTTCCTCTATCTCCTGGATCTTGAGTGCTATATTGATCCGTAATAGATGGAAAATAACTGGTGGAGTAATTTCTAATGAAATGATTCTTTGCCTCCTCCAGGTAGCTTTCTAAGCTAAGATATTCAGGTATGAGTTCGACTTTTATCCGTGGGTCCAGTACTGCAGTCATGTATGTGAATAAATTGCAAGCCTGGTCACTGTAAGACTGAGCTTTGACATACATGATTTCAGCAGCACTCTTCAGCCAATCTGGGTTTTGTCTGAAGTCTTTGCAGGTTGCGATTGTCTCAGAAATGTGATCCATAAAGAAGAGAACCAGGCCAACTGTTAGCACTTTATTTGTGCATATGTTGTTGATGGTCTTGTAGAAAGGCTCCAAATAGTTGTGCATGATATTGACAACACTCTTCTCCGCAGAGTTCAGTAGCAACCTGCTACCCAGTTGTTCCTCGTACTTCCTGATGATAGTTTCCAAAGATTTACTGGCCTGTACACAAATTCCATTTAAAAAAAAACCCCCTTAAGCAATTAATTATATCCAAGGGATCAATTCAACCAACTCCTATACTACATTGTTTAATCATAGGCTTAAACTGCTATAAAAAACAGCTGAGTATTTGTCAGCAAGGAAGTCACAAAAATGAGCAGATCACTTACGCAAGACTACAGCCAAAATAATAGCAACTAGTCAGATCATTTCTAGATAGGTAAGCATTCATTTGACAGAAAGTTAAGCCAAAACTCAGTAAATGAAAAAGAAAGATAAAATGATGCAGACTTTGAATTCATTGATTAATAGGGAGTGCACAAGTACCTTCCGTGCAATATCAAGCATTTGGTAGCTCCCACTCCACCGTGAAGAAGAATCAAGGGGGAACTTCCAGTTCCCTTCTTGGTATGCTGCAGTAAATTGCAGAAAGTCCTCAGAAATTTCCAAGGATGAATTTAATTCCAGTACAAAGTCCCTAATCTTCAAAATGACCGACCTTGTAGTTGTTAACCCATCATTTATAATGGAGTTCAAACTATGTGCAGCGCATGGGACGTAGCAAAATACACCCAGTTTCTGGCTATCCATATCACCTTTTAGTCTATGGCATGCGTGCAAGGCATTTGGGCTATTGTCATGAGTGCAGGAGAGTAATTTCATCTCGATGTTGTACAACCTGAGAACTTTGGATAAAATGTAATAAATCTCGGTTTCACCACAAGGGTTGGGAACATGACAAATATCAAGGAGAATTTTCTGAAATGACCAGTTTTCATCAATCCACTGACATGTCACGCTCATGTATAGAATTTGTTCATATGAGGTCCAGAAATCAAGGGTGACAGAAACCTTAGAGGAAACTTGATCCACAATCAACCTCACTGTATCTTGCATACTTCTGAAAACATCATGCAGCACTGTCTGGAACTTATCCACAGGCCACAGATCAGCTGATGGGTTAAGAAATTTAAAAGCATCTGTTAGCCCCTTGTCTCCTAACGTGGATGTGTGAAGAGGTGCTAAAATGAGCCACTTAATAACCAACCAGTTCACATGATCAATTTCCACAACAGGAGACCTAACTTGGATTTGAGATTTCTTAGCAACTGTCACTGTATGTGCAACAGAACTGACCACAGACTCCCCCATACTTTCATATCCCGAATGTCGATTACTTAGATGCCTTCCCAAGTTGCCTACAAAACATCATGCAGATTGCTACAAATTACTACTAGTAAATGGTCAGATTATCCATCTATAAATAGGTATATATGCAATTCCAAAGCAAAACTAGCAACGATGTGTGATCTCCTGGTTGGACAAGCCTAACAGGCACAATAAATTACAACTGCTGCACCAAAGTTTCTCAACTCTCATAAAATACACCATGTATGTAATATGGAAGTTGAGAAAATAACCAGTTGCAGTGGCAATAGAGTAGCTTTGTCCACAGAATTTGCACCTCCGACTTTTCCCATCTAGTGCTGTTTCGAAGTACTTGAGATACACTGAAGTCATAGTCTTCTTCCTGGGTTTTCCGTTCTGAACAGCAGCTCCCCTCTCTGCAGAACCAGAAACTAATGCAGTATCTAATGGATCGATGTTCGGGATAACTGGTGCATTCATCATTGTCAGAGACTTGGGATCTGTATCTGATTCAAGGAAAAAAAGAATAAATGAGTTTTCCAAATTAAGTAACTCAGGTGAATTAAAAGGTAGATAAGAGCGAAAGATCGAATATCTATCTAAATAATGCCTACTTGCTTGCCAAGTCACACCAGAAAGATCCAATTCCATTATGTAACTGGAATTCGAGAAACTATTTATCTCAGACTCTCAGTCAACTATACATGTGTTCCATTGGTTTTCTATGTACTCCTACTTTGGTAGAACAATCTCAAAATTCCTTTGCGACATTCCTTAGCACAAGTTTTCCATAGTTGCAAGCGAAATATGTTAGCTAACCCGAGCCAATCTAGAAAATACAAACTCTGGGATGCATCAATTTAACCAGATAAATAAATTTAAGTTTATTAGTAATTCAGTCATTACTCAGAACAGATTGAATCAGCTGATCTAGTGAAAATCTCAAATGAATTTAATACCAGTACTTGTAATACAAACTCAGATACGATTCTCAGACAAAATTCAAACATAACAATGAGCAAGATGTTCAGAAATCATCAACGTACAGCAAAACTAACAACCAAAATTAAATAAACTTGCTTTCCAAAACAAAAGGCCCTAATAATACAAAGTTTCAAGGCTCATGCGAGACGGTATTTTAGTAATCAAAACTCCCAACCCATGTTCAAGTAAGTTATTTGAACTATGAAAAAACTTTAATGTTAAGAACTTCGATTAATAACATTTAAACATGGTCCGTCTTTACGTAGACCGTCTCATGTCTCATGATTACTATCCCTAAAAATAACTTATCGAAAATTCTGTTTAACATAGAAATGTAATTTAGTTATCTCAATTCGAATTGACTTTGTATGTAACAGTGACAGTGACAATAACGTATACGAACAAAGATGAAACCTTTAAGCTGATTGGAATAACCCCAATCCATAAGTGCTGAGATCAAGAGAAGTAAAGTGGAGCTGAATTCAGAAATTGAGAGACTGGAAGTGAAAAAATGGAGGGAAGAAAAGGAGAATAAGCAGTGTTTGGATGGGTTGTAAAAAATTGAAATTGGAAGGATTAGCTTGAAGCTGAAATGGAGTCGACCTGACTGAGCCAGATCTGAGCCGCCAGAAAGATAACTATCTGAGCTGAGAGAGAAGAAGTACAAATAGGGGCAATAATTGATTGTTTTGGGAAAGTGAAAGACGCAGTTTCCTCTTGTTTTGTGGAGCCGTGACGCCAACCAGCTTATTTTCAATTTTAGCTCCAAAATTGGCTTCAGACCCCTCATTTTGGGGCAAACTTATCATTTGCATCTAAATTTGCCAAATGCAAAATTTGATTATTGGTTTGAAATCGTTATTCGTAAATTTATGGTATTTGGTATCGATTTCAAAACAGAATAATTGAATTATTGTTTGAAAATAAATACCATGTTTAATAGTATTTTGTGGATATGATATTTAATATCACATTTTTGGTTATCTCGAATTGTTTGTAAAATAATTCCCTCAGCTTTTTTTAAAAGCTAAATTTCTGCCAATTTAATCAAACATTTTTACAACATGAGAAAAAAATCATTAACCTTTGTAAAGCTGAATATTTTGCCCTTTAAAACATATTTTTCTACATACATAGTTTGTGTTGGTCCAGATAACGGCAAAGTAAAAGACTATGGGGCGAATAGTCTTTTCAAACTTTTGTCGAGAAACAGTCGTTCTCAGAAACGGTGAGGTTTCTGATACTTAAATTCATAGAGCAAAAGACTTAAGCGATAGATAAATGTCATTGTGTTTTACAGTAATAATGTGTGTGTACGATGCTGGAATGTAAGTACAGTAAAGTAAATAACACAACAGTTTATAGTGGTATATGGAGGTGGCGTAATTCTCCAACTAATCCACTCGGCCATTCTGAGACCTGAAATTCACTAGAACAGATAATTGAGTTCACCTTACAATAAATCCTATTCTAAGATTCCTATAAACAAATGGTTCCCAACCAGATGTTCCCCCTAAGTTTTTCCCTAGCTCCTCGAGCCAAGTACTTCATGTATTCAAGATAACCTTGATTTTTCAAACCAAGTACTTCATGTACTCCACGTCTTGATAGTGTTGGTTATATGTTGATTGTCAGCTAAGCTTCTCTTATAACTTTTCAGCTATGTTTTCAGATAGCTTGAAGAGAAGACACTACTTGATATACTTGTTCAGTATATGTTAGGTTCTCAAAGTCCTATTACAAAAATGAAAGTGAACACAATCTACCACTTAATCATTTCAAATGATATTGAATCAGATAAATTAAGTGCAAAAAGTAAACATCAACCAAATCACAAGGAGTGATCTTTGTTGACAAGTTATCTTCTTATAAATGGTTTCTGAGAGTATGATCTTTAGAAAGAACTTTTACAGAACATAAGATAACTTTTACAGATGTACTATAATAAAATACAGTCAGCAGAGTTACAAAAACTACTAAGTAAATTAGGACAACAGGAGAAACCAAGCTCCAAGTAAGACATCCTAACATAATAGTCTTCAAGTCTTCAAAAATAACTTAGGTTTAGAAACCTCAAGTTCTTCAGCACCTCTGTGGATCAATGGGTGTCAACCCTTCTGCAGTCTTCAACATATTCATAGAGTAACCTTCTAATAGTTAGTTCTGTCTTTCTGATAGTCCACAAACTTCTTGATAAGTTTTGGCAGGGTCTTTGTTAGATTGAACAAAGTGCTTGACCCAAAGGTATCTACCCCATACCCATGCATGGTTTATCTTCAGCAGTGACAACTGATGATACTTGTACATCTCCTCCAAGTATGCAATGTCATCCAGATATTGTTCCTTTGTCATATAAAATGACTCATAAGGTTCAACTCCTATTATTTGTTTGCTGAGAATACCATCCAATTTCCTGGTCTTGTGTATCTCATCAGGCTTGGGATAAAGCCAAAAAATATCCAAAGGCTTCTTCATAGCCTTAGTCCTTATATAAACCTCAAAATCAAGTCATCTCTTAGTGTTTGCTGGATTTAGCAGTGTAGACTTGTTGGTTCCCCATGCCATCATTTGATTGTAGATAGGTTCAAGAAACTTCTTGTTCAGTAGAAGGTGTTGTAACTCTAGAATTCAGTAACCATTCTGGAGATTGTATGCATCTATAGGCTGATTGCATGTCATCAGTATTGACATACTCAATCTAGGCAGCAACTGGTCTTTCTTGTTCTTTCTCTTGAACTGTACCAAATTGTAAGTCCCTGCGCCTCTTTCTGTTCAGACCTTTCTGCAGTTCTACTTGCTTTCTGGGGGTTGTGCTGGAAGATCCACCTTGGATCGACTTGGTGTTACCAGAAGGAGTTCTAGCATTGATTGGTTTAACAGCCAGTGGTGGTTCATGAAGGCTACCCACTTTCCTTCTCTTCTGAAGTGGATGCTCATTTGTATCAGTCTCATCATCCTCATTGTTAAAAAAATTAACAAGAGACTTACAGGTTTCCTGACCTTGGAACTTTCCTTCTTCCTTCTCTTCTTCTTGTTCAGAAGGCTTCTTTCCTTCAGCTATAACAAGGGCCTTGGAACCCTTAGTTATTATACTCTTTAGCCTTGTTGATGTTCTAACTCTGGTTTCTGGAACCACGAGTTCTTCAGAAGGTGTGTCCTTTTTTGGAACTTGACTTATGGAGGGAGGTAGTTATTTTCTCTTCCTACCTCTGCCTTTCTGGGCAGGTTGATTCTCTTCCCCCATAGTCATGAGTGACTGACTTAAACTGACGTACGAGTGAGACAGTGACTCGTAGCTCTTTTGTAAGTTGTTGTGAACTTGGACAAGTTTCTAGACTTCAGTTCTGAGCTCTTGATTCTCTTTAAGGAGTAACTGCTCCTTTTGGTTCAGCTCTTCAAGTGGACGGAAAATAGCCTCTGCTTTCTGAGTAGCATAATACGCTTCCTCAAGCGACTTGTTGGCGTTGTTGCAGTCTTCATCCCGGACCATGCCTAGATCTTTCTGAGACAATGCAATGCTAGTGGCTCTGTGTAGCAAGAGCTTAGATATCGGCTTAAGGTCATATGGTACAGATGAAAGTACCTGGGAATCTTCAGCAATTAGCTCAAATCGCAGCTTTGCAAACACAGTATTTCTTCCGAGGAATTTACCATATCTGGAAGTAATGGCAGGTGATGAGAAGATGTGTGGAGCAAGAAATTCCCTCTTGTAGTGGGAGAGAAGAATTAAATCCTCTTATGGAGCCATATTTTGTGTCTCATCATCATCAATGTTCATGTAGATGTGATCATTCTGATCAATGTTGTCGAGCCCAACAACCATTTTGCCTTTACCCTTAGCGTTGTCTTTCTGAGATGATGGTATAAGTGGCCTATCTGATGCAGCCTTAGCATTATGCTCTGTATCATCTGTCACCAAAGCGTCCAACTCTGCAGTTGTGGCATCAATATCTCTTTTCAATAGTTGCTTCTCAACAAGGAGTGTCTTCTCTTTGGCATTCTCTGCATCAATTATCAGCAATTGGGATTCCTTAGCTTCAATCAGAGATTGGTACTCTTGATTGAGCTTACTTCCTTCTTCTAACAATTCTTTGAGTCTTGCAACTCTAGATTCAATAACCTTAAGTTCTTAAGATGGGTCGGCTTGTTGATTTTGATCATTTAAGTTATGTTGGTTTGTTGGTCAGCTGGAGGTGGTGATTTCTGTGATGATGGTGGGTCTCTCTCTGAGTAGAGTCTGGAGCAGGTGGAGTCCCTGTTCCGGCATTTCCTTGTGCCATTCCACCATCCCTGGTGAAGGACTATCATCATTTTCATCATCAGATTGATTGTTAATGTCACCGCCTTTTCGATGTTCAGATGAGGAATCCATGTCATTCTCATCAGTTTATTTCTCTTCATTTGAAACCAGGTTGAGTACAGTAAGAAGTGTAATCCTTTGCCCGTTTACTTCCTCTTGTTCCAAGGGATAAACTCTAAGTGTTTGGGGCAATGCAAGGTCTAGAGCCATCTGCCTTCTGGTCTCTTCATTTCCAGCATTGAAGGCATCCATCAGCTTCTTTCCAACATCATAGGTAAAATCGTCATACATCAGCGTATGATGAGAGTAATCCTCTATGGGATATATAGCATGAACGTAATTCTCCAGATCGAAGGCTCTTGCCCTCCTCTCTTTGTGGTCAACTACCTTGGCAAGCTCTGTTAAGTTAGCTTTTCTTTGCCACTGCCTAAAACACTGGACGTCTGTCTTCATGGTGACTGTGTGAAAATCTTTAGTAGATCAAGTGGGGCTTCCACGTCGATCAATGGTATCACTTCAGTCTGAGAAAGGTTTCAAGTTAGTTTTATTCAAACTTACTTGTGGTTATTTGAGAATAGAGAAGTCTAAGTATTTCTGGGCATACATGTGTATCAACACGAGGCTCATTCACTTCGACCTCTAGAGCAATAGGTGCTTCAGATACCGTGGTAGAGGAGTGGTAGCTTCCTCTTCAATCAATCTTTCTGCTTGAGCCTAAGAATTAAAATCAGACTTAATGCTTAGAAATATTCTACAGAAGGGTGTTGGAAAGATATGTATTCTGAGAGTTTCACTTACTTCCAAGTTAGGAAGCTCAGAGTTAATTCTTTCAAAAATAGAAGTGGTCTCTGGCAACCTTTCTGGAGACTTAGCCAATTCGATTGTGTCTATTTCCATAGGTGTTGTGGAGGTCGCAACAGTGTCCTCAGTCATCTTTTCTTCAGAATGAACCTATTCGGAGAAGTAAAACATTTGATTAAGCATATTTATTTTCACAAGTTATTCACTGAAAAAATGATTCTTATTTTACACACCTCCACAATGGAAGGCTCAGAAACAATTTCTTTAGAAGGTTTTTAAACCTCTGGAATCTGTTGTGCTTGTGGTGTTTCCACCATTTCAACAACTTTCTCAGTTGGAGCCTGTATAGAGACATTATGAAGTTAGAAACTCACAAGAATTTTGATAAGTATAAAATTGTTTCTTTTCGGAGACAATTGACTACCTATTGCACATGCTCATGTTCTTGTGGTGCAGAGGTTGAAGGAACCTCTTCTTCAATCAGAGGGGTAGACAAAACATCTTCCCCATGTTGTGGTGTCTCCATGAAAGCCTGTAACAAAGGAAGTTTATGAGTAACAAATTTAACATTATTCAAATGTTTCACAAGTTAGATATAGACTACTCTTGTTACCTGTGTATCTTCAGGCATTGTGGCTTCCAATTCATGGCTTGAAGTTTCTGGTACTTCGGACCTTTCCTCTATTTGATCATTCTGAGTTCCCGTCTCAGTTTGATCTTTCTCATAAGATTGAGGAACCTGCTCAGGTGCAGAAATTTCTTCAGCAATCAAGTCTGCTGGCAACTTGAATGTGGAAGCAATTTCAGAATCTTCCATCATTCTGTCATCCACCGCCAAACCATCATTTGCCTGTTGGGGTGTGACATCTTCAGCTAACCTCTCTGGGATTGCATCTTCTGCAACCTTGGCTTTCTTGGTCAGTGAAGCTTAGCTAGAGGCTCCACCATGAGTCTCTGTCCGTGATCTTTTAAGTACCATTTGAAGTGGCACATCATCCTCTAAGTCTATTTCAATGTCTCGGACAGACTCATCGATCTCATTGAGCTCATTCACAGACAACTCTGGCATTTTACCTAAGCTCAAGGATCTCCTCTCTGAGCTGGAGTCTTTCTGTGCTGGAAGGGGTTGTTGGGATTCAACAACTTGTGTTGCCCTCTTTGGCTGAGGAGTATCATCAATGACAAGATGCATCTCTTCTTTGCCCTAGGTTTATTGTTCCTTGGTTTCTTTGCGATTTGGACCTCAACCTGTATCTCTTCATATACCCCTTCTCCCTGAGCAACCAACTCATCTTTGGCAACCATTTTCAAGGCTTCCTCATGAGCGTGTCGGTACATTGTGTTGGTCACCGGGATGTCCATGTGCTCTCTGAGCACAACTCCACATTTCTCTTAAATATAGCAAATTTTCATACCATAGTGCATATTAGACTTGGTGTCAGCACAACCTTTAACAATTTTAGGTTCAAATTCATTGACCCTGTTCACAAACTTCATGAAGAGATCTTTCCCCCAATTGAAGAGGGTATCTCTGTCATTCAGCTCTTTCTAGAGATTGGCCATTATCATCCATCTCTCCAGACTGATCTGGTCAATCCCTCCTTTGTTTCCATCCATGCATCTGTGAAGGATGCTGGCAAGTACATTCCATTGCTCAAAGAGGTGTCTTTTTCTGATGTCTCCCATAATGAAACAAGAGGGACAATCCTCAATCTTGTCATTTGATGCTTCTTCTTACAACACTCTGACACTTGTATTCAGAGTTTTGTCTCTCGTGTTTACCTCAAATGTTGTCCCACGATTCTTGAGACGTAAGATTTTACAGAAAGAGTCACAGTCAAGATGTATTTCTACACCTTGAACCTGTGATTTTATGAACGGTTCTTCAATGTTGTTCACAATCCTTGTGTAGACCTGGACAAAGTTTTAAAACTCCAAGACATCAAATAGAGAAAATACAATGGGTTCATCACATAGAAACTTCTTGATGTGAGCTTTGAATAGCATCTCCATAACCAAGATTCTGTCCGGTGTGGAAAAGATAGCCACATTCAGTTATTTTTTCAACCATGTGTGCTCCCCAATTCATTTTAAGCCTGGAGAGAGTTTTTGCTATTTTGATGCAAGTGAAACTTTCAGATTTAGTAAAAGTGTTTGTCTCTTACAAGATTCCTTTATATATAGCAAGATATAATTGCATGGATACAACATACGTATAGAAATTCGTATGTATATCTGTGTACATTGCATCGGCGTGGTATACATTTCTACTTTGCATTAAATGTGAAGTGGGCCAAAATTGTTTTTGGAACATGCATTACTTGCCAAGATTTAATCTAACCCTTTAAGATCAAACGTTTATTCATCAAGGGCTATGGTTGAATACCTTTACAATGATATCAATCAGTAATTGTTACCGTGTTTACTTAACGAATTTTGGCAATATATATCCATAAGTCACTGTTAGTGTGAGAGACTAAAAAACTTTGGTCTTATCATTCAGAGAGCAAATCTTGTTTTATGTTACTTATCATATAAATGGTAAAATTACAAAATCCTAGACATGTTTGACTCTCAAAAATATGTACTTTCAGAAAATACCATTGGATATTGACTTATCCATAGTATTTGAGTTCTAGTTTTATATACATATGCACTATATACCAACCAGTCTTTCTAGACTCCTATTTACAGAAGATCTTAGGCTTTCTAAGTCATAATTCTCATAAACCTAACCATCCTTCTTTTCATAGGTTATCTGAATTCCGTTTCAGAAACCTATATCCTTTTCTCTAGTTCTTACTAACTCTTTTAGATATTTAGAACTTTTTAGTTCTGTGGCAACTCCATTAACCCAAGACTATGTCTTATGGTTAAAAACCTACTTTCCTGGAGTGGCTTAGTGAGGATATTTGCAAGTTGATCTTCAGTACCAACTTTTAGAATCTCTATATTACCTTTCTCAACCTAGACTCTGCTGAAGTGGTGTTTAACATCAATGTGCTTAGTTCTAGCATGGAACATATTGGATTCTAAGTAATCACAATAGCACTTGTGTTGTCACAGAAAATGGAAGTCTTCTCTTCATTAAGTCCATAGTCTCTGAGTTTTTGTTGTATTCGTAATGTCTGAGTAGCACAACAACCATCAACAATATATTCAGCCTCTGTGGTAGAAGTAGCAATTGAGTTTTGCTTCTTGGTAAACCATGAGATAAGTTAAGTGCCCAGAAACTGAAAAGTTCCTGAGGTACTTTTCCTATCAAACATTGATCCAGCATAATCAACATCTGAGTAGCCAACTAAACTCAATCCACTTTCTTTAGGATACCACAATCAAACTTCTACAGTACCTTTAACTTACCTTAATATTTTCATAGCAATGTTGTAGTGTGATTGCATAGGATTTGTCTGAAATCTAGCACACACACCAATTGCATATTGAATATCAGGTCTGCTTGCAGTAAGGTAGAGAAGTGAACCTATCAACTTCCTATACTTATGTTTTTCAACTAACCGATTCAATATAAGTCATTTTGGTTCCTATGCTCATAGGTATCTTGGCATTCTTTTCAGAAGACTTCAGATTAAACTTGTTGAACATATCATTTGCATACTTTGTTTGACTAATGAATATTTCATCATCTAGTTGCTTGACTTGCAATCACAGGAAATAATTCAATTCTCCCATCATGCTCATCTCAAATTTGCTTTTAATGAGATTTGCAAAGTCATCACAAAATTGATTGTCTTTAGATCGAAATATAATGTCATCAACATATACTTGAACTAAAAGTAGTTTCCCATCATGGTTTAAGGTAAACAAAATTTTATCAACTTCACCTTTCTTAAAACCACTTTCCAGAATGTATTTGGCCAAAGTTTTGTACCATGCTCTTGGAACATGTTTCAGTCCATACAGAGCTTTCTGTAACTTATAGACCATCATACTTTCTGAGGAAATTTCAAAGTCTGAGGGTTGATCAACATAGGCTTCCTCAGCAAGTTCACCATTCATAAATGCACTTTTAACACCCATTTTGGTAAATTTTAAAGTCATTATGAGCTGCAAAGGCTAGAAATAGTCTGAGTGCATCAAATCTTGCAACTGGTGCATATGACTCATCAAAGTCTAAGCCTTCAGTCTGGGTAAATCCCTTGGCAACCAACCTAGCC
>JAYMSP010003608.1:0-19139 GCA_036897095.1 Plantago elongata
TTCTCTCCTTAGGTTTTTAAGTAGCTGCCTGGACGGGGGGGGGGGGGTGAAATTGATTAGAGATAAATGCTTCTACTTAAGAAGTAATCTGCTGTCTCTTTACTTCATCAAACAGGATACATAAATTCTCTTCATCGATGAACACCTAGTCACTACTAGATATGTCACCCAGCCTGCATGTCTTGGTCGCATGTTGCTAGAGTATAGAGTTACATGTGAAAATGTGATGATTAAGTGTGTTCTGAACATGCCCAGAACCGAACTCATTGCATGTAGAAATCCTGATATTGGCCGATCCAAAGAGACTTTTTCACTTGATCAAGTCCCTTGGCATATGCATAAATTAAGTATGTGCTATGCCTGAGTGTGTCTGAAACACCACCTGACCACATTTGTTCTTGCTTGTGGTGTTGAATGTTATGATCATGTGATGTCTTCTCTTTCTCTCTTCTTCGTCATGTCGTTTTGTTTTGACTTAGTGTATCTAGGGTTTGTTTGCTGAGTTTACTTCTCTTGAGTGGGTTGTGTGTCCTCTGGATCTGTCTTCTATCCTTTATTAAAACTAAAATATTCGTGTGTGCGACACACCAAGAGTTGTGGGTTTTGGATTCTTGGGCTGGTTTTCAATTCTAATAAAGACTCCCTTTGACTGTATGTTTTTAATTTTAGCTTATGGTTGTGCATTCGGAATTGCTAGATATAATTTGCTCTCATACCGGGGTGCTTAGGGTTTCGGCCGTCAGCAATTCATTGTGGTTGTCTTACTTGGGGCAGCTTCTCTAAAGGTAAGACAGATAATGTGTATGCATTGGAATACTGGGGTGTATGTAGTTCTGGCTGTCTGCATTCAGTCTCATGTGCACACCTGTTTTGCTGATCGAGTTGGTGATACCATTAGGGTGTATGGGGCTCCAATTGCCTACATTCATTGTGTGTCCCGCTAATTTTGCAATAATAAAATAAAATAAAATTTTAATACAACCATTTTATGCTTTATGTACTTTGTGTATTGTTGGTCTTTGTGGAGTATAATAAAAAGTCTAGTGTATGTAACAAGAATTCTAATAAACACTGTCTTGTTTGGTTTACTTAATTCTCTTACCCTAGTTACTTCTTTGTTTGTAACTTGCTCTCAAGAATTCTAATAAACACTGTCTTGTTTGGTTTACTTAATTCTCTTACCCTAGTTACTTCTTTGTCTGTAACTTGCTCTCTCTCTCTCTCTCTCCCTCTCTATAAATCCTCTTCTTTCCTGCCTCTTCCCTTTCGTTCGTCTTGTGTGTGTGGGTGGATTGGTGGTTGAATTTTGCTCGGGTCCTTGATTGTTGGGTAGACTAGAACCCGATTTATGTTTCCTGTTTGTTGTTGTGATTTGAAATCGGAATTATTCCTTAAGTTCTATTATTTATCTCTAATTGATTTCCTTGATTGATCTAATATTCTCCCAATTATGAAGATTGTGTTACCTTAATTCCCACTAACTTCTCTTGAGTTTTGGCAAGTTAAGGATATCTTACCCATTAACCAAAACCTTAGCCCAATTAACCACCCACTAACCCCTCTTCTTTCTGTGACACGTCTCCACTTAACAGAGAGTGTCATTTCACCTTCTTCTTTTAAACCTCTTTGTCTTCTTTCAACTCCTTCATTCCCCCATCTCTGTTTTTTTTCTGTATTTCCAAAATCCTAACTCTCAAATTAACCTGCTTCTCTCTCCCAACTCACCTTCTCCACTGCCATGGCTCCCTCTGCCGTTCTGCCAAACGAAATCTCAAAACCACTCCCTCTCCTTCCTCCAGTAAAAAATTTAAAAACCCTGTTGCCGATGCTCCTCTCCTAGTAGCACCACTCACTCCGACCTCTGAATCAATGCCTGGTATACCCTCACTAGACGTTCCACCTACATTGCTAGCCAACCCGATATCGTGGTCCAATCAATTGGAGTTCGGTCTGAGCCCCTTCTCCCAAGGGTTGGTCCGACTAACGTGATCCTGTTATCTGAAAAGGAAATGAGAAGGTCATTCACGAAGATGCAGATGTGCCACTGGCGATGTAGAATTCTGATGTTCAAAATTTTGGCGCCCAAAATGATGACCCGTATATGTGTGTTTCAGAGACACCTATAGAGGATCCAGTGGTATGCTGAGAATACTGTTGATACGCCTAGGGTTGAGGTAAATCCTGCTGAGGCTGCTACTGAGCCCCCAACTGAGAGCACACTTCACGTTGAGGATCTTATCGATGCTGAAAACTCTCGAGGTGAAACCTTTATACCAGATCGTGAGTATCTTAATGATTTGGTAGTCGAGTCTGATGAGGAGGGAGTTGCGAAAACACCAGTTGTTTCTCCAAAGACAAAGAAAACGGGTAAAGCAAAAGCTTCTTCTTCCCGAAGCAAAAATAAGTCCTAGAAAGGTAAGGCTCCTCCCCCTGACTACATTCCTTCCAATGCTTATGATGATATATTCTTCACTAAGTCCTTAAGAGAGTCCTTCCCTAACTTTGAAGAGAAAAGAATTCTACCTAAACCTTCTATACATGTGTCTGATTTCAAATTACACCGTGTTTATGAGTTCTTGGAAAGTCATCACTTGCTTGCATCTGCTAGGTCCTTATGTCAGTTTTGTACCACTCTTGTGCGTGACGTTTATGGTAATATTACCAAAAAGTTTGTTGATCCAACTTCTAATAATTTCTACAAAATCTATGTGAGAAAAAGGATCTTTTATTTCTCAGTTGAAGTTATCAATGAGGTTATGAGTTTCCCTCACGCTGATGAGGATGATGAGGAGCTTGACAGGGACACATTGATTGAAGAACTCACTAGTGGTAAAATGACCGTCTGGCCAGAATATGACAAGATCAAAGTATCTCAGCTCACTTCTTTCTACATTGTAATGTTTCAACTGTCAATAACAAACTGGCTTCCCACCTCCAAAATCACTTATGTGCCTGAAGATGTTGATGTGCTCCTTTACAAGCTGAAAACTGGTCTACCCGTTAGCATTGGTCAATGGATCTTTTCCCATCTAGCAGAGTGACTGGAAAGGCCAACCCCACCATCTTGCCTTATCCCACTCTCATTCACAAATTTTTTATATCTCAAGGGATGACACTGAAGCACAAGGATGTTCTAGAAGATGTGGGCTTGTTGAAGATCACTGCCGACTTTGTGAGTGGAGCACACATCAAAGATCTGTCATGGTTTGATGCAACTGTTAGAGCAGAAAATGTGGAGGGAGCTGTGACTATTCCATGGGAGATTCTGCAGGCACATGTTGAATCGATTAAGGAGCAAATCAGGATCTTGCAGGTTGTGCAAAGGAATCTGGAGACCATGCTTTCTGCACTTCAAGGGGGAGACAATGCTGAAGATGATCAACTACGGTCCAGTTTGAGCAGCCAGTGAAGTGGAAAGTTGGTGTGATGAGAATACAAATTGTTTCTGACCTTGTATTATGGATCTTTGTTTAACTGTTTATGAATTCTGAACTCTATTCTCTCGATCTCTTTCTTAGTCTTTCTTTATTCTGAACTCTGTCTAATTAAGGGGGAGTCAGCTCCCTTCATTTTGAATTATGTTGGGTATCTTTTGTCTAATGCTATAGCTAGTTATGATATTGAGGGGGAGTAAAATCCTTAGACGTATTAGAATGAACTATTTCTATAATGTGCACTTAATTATATATTCTTAACATGTTATGGTGATGTGTAGAGAGGCATAAACTAAGGGAGAGATTGTATGTGTGGTATTCTTGGAGATCTGGTAACACTGAATGGTATTCAATGTTACCATTCGGTGTTTCCGTACACACCAGGTTCCTAGCCACAATTGCGATATCTAATATGTTTATATATATCGAATATAGTTTATACCTTTCTAACATCTAGTTAGTTTCATAATTGTGTTGAGTATTTTGTGCAGCTATTTTAGGACAAGAGATCGAGCAGAATCTTAATGTAGAAGGCAAGTCGAAGACAACAAGGAAAAGGAAGACTCTTGATGGCAAGTAGACGTCGACAAGGAGAAGACTTCCCATATGATCATAACACCATTCCTTCTAGAGTTTGATGTGAAATATACGATGGTGTCACCAACATCTATATATACGAGCTCCATGAAGAAACAAATATCGAGAACACCAAGTTCATGTTGAAGTAGTTCTGCCAAGCCAAGTTCTCGTATTTGTCATAGTTTGCTAAACTTTGTCTATCTAAAACTTCGAGGTTGATATGTAGATTAGTAAAGTTAGTCTTTACATTTCTTGGTTGTTGTATCTAGAGAGATTCAAGAAAATCGAACTAGACTAGTCTTTGTATTCATTATTCGTATAGTGGATATATTTCGCCTTCAGGCTCGGTGGATTATTGACATAGATAATCAACTAGAAACTTATATGTAGTGTTCTTATTCCGATGTTCATTATTTCATAGGTTATTCATATAAGTTTCTAGTGGTGTTAGATTGCTTAGCGCTTTGCAAACACTGAAAAACTGATTACACTACTTCTCGGTGTTGTGGACACACAGAGCAGTCTGTTTGTGTCCCGATCCAAATATTATTTCAGTTAGGAAGAGAAGTCTAAGTGTGTTAGGTTTAGGTTACTTGTTTACATTAAATATAGGCCGCTTAGGTTAGTTTATTATTCAATGATTTGCATATCTGACAATTACTCTTGTGGTTTTCACCATTGGCATTAAAGTTTGGGCTTTGTTTTGATAATTCGCTATCACGAGTTATTTTACGTATTAGAAGCCTTGTTATCCTTGTTGTTACACTTCCGTTCCATATCAGCTGGTATTCATAGACATGAATTGCCTGAATCGTTACTAGCAATGCTACGTTGATCTATTACAATGATCAAACAAATGAAAAATATAAGGTACCAAAATCGAAAGGTCACAAGTTAAGGTTCTTTTGTTGGTAACGATATAATTGAAGGTACATTTTTTGAATTTTTCCTGGTCAAAATTAACGGCTCCATCAATTTTGCCCGACGTAGTACTCAAATTGGACAAATGAAACATATAAGGTTATAAAAAATCGGACAGTTGAAAAATAAGGTACATTTTTTGGTAATGACAAAATTTAAGGTACTCTTTTTGGACTTTTCCTTTTTTTTTTTTTTTAGTATTTGCATGACATTTTGCATTTCTTTTTGTTTTTTATGTATAACTTGTTATTTTATTTTAATACAAATATATGGTAGGATATTGGTAAAATTATCATTTATTTTGTATGTTGGCATTACTAATAATAAAGAATCACAAAGTCTTGGAAGAAACAATTTCTTGCTATTTTTATCTATAAACAGGGTGTTTTTCAATTTACCATGAAGCAACTTTAAATCTCACGGATCTTGTCCGGGTTTTCACCCGTTTTCTGAATTTTATCATTTTCATTTACGATTTCCTTTTGTTCACATTACGTGCTCCTTCAATTTCCCATTCCAACTACTTTTTCATCCTCTCTCATTTTATATCTCAGTTTTACTCCATTGAAGCTTGCAATTGGTTTCTCATTGTAAGTTTGTTGTTGCCTCTTTCTTTTATGCTTTGTTTTGACGGTTTTGTTTTGTATTCTGATGGAATATGGTTTTGATCAAAGTTTTTTTGCCCTTTTTTCGCAGATTTGTGACAATGTCAAGCGAAAAAGGGGAGAAAGTGTTATCTGAAACACCATTGATCAGATAGTATAAGCTAAAGAGTACTGGCGAAGGTATGTTTGTGAGTTTCTTAGGGTTTCTGAACTAGTGTTTTCTGGTTTGCATGTGTTAGTTTGAATTGTTGATAAATTTGGCGGTTATTCATACATCTATGCCTATCTCGTAAGTTTGTTATATGTTTAGAGATCATATTGTTTAAAGTTTGTTGGTCCAGACAACGGCAAAAGAAAAGACTAGAGGGGGGGGGGGGGAATAGTCTTTTCAAAATTTTATCGATAAACACTATTTCTCAGGAACTGGTGGGATTCTGATACATAAAGTCAGAGAGCGGAAGACTTAAGCGGTAGATAAATATAATTGTGCTTTGCAGTAGTAAATTTGTGTGTGTGTGTAATGCTGGAATGTAAAACCAAAATAGTAAATAACACAACAAGTATAGTGGTATCTGGAGGTGGCGTAATCCTCCAACTAATCCACTTCGGCCTTTCTGAAACCTGGAATGCACTAGAACAGACAATTGAGTTCTCCTTACAATTTATCCTATTCTGAGATCCCTACAAACAAATGGTTCCCAACCAAATGTTCCCCCTGAGTTGTTCCCTAGCTCCTAGAGCAAGTACTTCCTGTACTCATGATAATCTTGGAGCTATTCCTTGATTTCCCAAATCAAGTACTTCCTGTACTCCATGCCTTGACGGTGTTGGTTATAAGTTGATTATTAGGTAAGCTTCTCGTATAACTTTTCAGTTATATTTACAGAGAGCTTAGAAGAGATAACACTACTTGATACACTTATTCAATGTATGGTAGGTTTTCATTTACTGACCCAAGTAATTGGTATCCGTTATGGAGAATGAGCTTCAGAAAGGGTATCCGAATGTTCAACTCTTTCACGAATAACAATCTCTTGTTATAGGTTTAGGACCATTAGAACTACTGGTGATTCTTTGAGCTTGTTAGTCGAAACAGAAAGCTTGGAGAATGATAGTAAGATACTTGAGATAATACTTTGCTTGGTAAGTAGATATGAGTGTAGTTCGTGTGTGTATTTCTCAGCTTCTAATTGGTGATATTTATAGATGAATTTGAGAGTTATTTGAATATTATCGTTAGACCTTCTCAAAATTGAATCCGTTGATATCTCGAAATGAGTACTCAGAAGTCCCTTTCTCATTTTTAGAGAGGACTATGCATTGAACGACTTTGTAGCCGGTGTAATTAATGCACTATACTATTTCTTGTCATGTAGCCTCAACAGACACATGATCCTTTCTGAAAGCTAGCATGCTCCTGAACTCAGTGATGTCATATGTTAAGAGACTTGTTATGTGCAATATATGCACTATAAAATATACTTTATGATCATAGTATATCTGAGGAGACTTAACTTTATGTCTTAAAAAACTTGTGGCTATCTTCAGTCTTCAAATCTTCGATTAAAATCCAATGCTAGGATCCTTCTTCATGGTCTTCTTCGAAATATAAAATTACATCAAAGACCTAATAATCCTATTACAAGTTTTACTAGACTAAAATACTAAGTGATTTCCTCTTTTACATTGCTCAAGTGAACTAAGAGTACTAGTCACCTTTATGCACTAAAGATAAGTCATATGGTGATTGATAAAAAATACTAACACATATTACTAACTAATTTCCCCTTTTTTGATCAGTCAACCATGACTATCTCAAAGTCCTATTACAAACATGGAAGTGAAAACAATCCACCACTTAACTATTTCAAATGATATTGAAATAGATAATTAAGTGCAGAAAGTAAACATCAACAAAATCACAAGAAATGATCTTTGCTGACAAGTTATCTTCTATTACTGGTTTCTGAGAGTATGATCATCAGAAAGAACTATTACAGAACATAAGATAACTTTTACAAAAGTATTACAAAGAAATTCAGCCAGCAGAATTACAAAAACTACTAAGTAAATTAGGACAACAGGAGAGTCCAAGCTCCAAGTAAGACATCCTAAAGTACTAGTCTTCAAGTCTTCAAAATAAACTTTGGTTTAGAAACCACAAGTTCTTCAGCACCTGTCTGGAGCAATGGATCTGGTCATCAACCTTCCTGCAGTCTTCAGCATATTCATAGAGATGCCTTGTGATAGAGAGTTCAATCTTTATGTCTAATCCACAAATGTCTTTATAAGTCTTGGCAGGGTTTTTGTTTTTCTGAACAAAGAGCTTGACCTAGTAGTATTTCCCCCACTCCCATGCATGGTCTACCTTAAGCTGAGATAACTCATGATGCAGATAGATGATCTCACGATATGCAATGTCATCTATGTATTCATCAGTAGTCATATTGAAAGATTAGTAGGTATTTGACACCTAACTTATTCTTCTTTCTATAAGTACCATCAATTTTCTGAAGTTTGTGTACAACATCAGGCATAGGATAGGGACATATAAAGTCAAGAGGCTTTTGCATAGCCTCAGTCCTCTTTTGAACTTCAAAATTAAGCCATGCCTTAGTATGCTCATGTTTTAGCAGTACTGGCTTGTTGGTTCTCCATGCCATCATTTGATTGTAAATTGGAGTTGGAAACTTCTTGTTTAGTAAAAGATGCTTTAGCTCAAGAAGCCAATATCCATTCTGGAGATGAATGCATCTTTAGGCTCATTGGTTGTTATCAATCTTGACATTCTCAATCTGGACAGCTGCCGGTGTCTCTTCTTGTTCTTTCTCTTGAGTTCTACCAAACTGTAAGTCCCTGCGCCTTTTTCTATTCAATCCTTTCTCTAGTGAAAGTTCTTCATGCTTTCTGGGAGTTTTGCTGGAAGATCTACCTTGGATAGACTTGGTGTTTCCAGAAGGGGTTCTAGCATCTATTGGCCTTACTGTCAGTGGAGGTTCAGAGGTGTTTCCAACTCTCTTTCTCTTCTGGAGTGGATGATCATCATGAACAGCCTCATCATCATCATGAAAGATGTTTTGGATTGGAGACTTGCATCTTTCCTGACCAACTAACTCTCCTACTTCTTGTTCTTGGTCTTCAAAAGGATTTTTTTCTTCGGATATGACAAGGGCCTTGGAACACCTGGTAATCACACTCTTAAGCCTTGATCTTGTTACTCATGGTTCTTCAGCAACCTCCAATTCTGGAGCGTTGTTCTTTGCTGGAGCTTGACTTGTGGAGGGCATTGGTTCTTTTCTCTTTCTACCTTAGCCTCTTTGGGGTGCTACTAATTCTTCCCCCATAGCATGAATGACCGAGTCAAACTGACATATGAATCTGAGAGAGATTTAAAGTTTCTCTTCAGATTGTTGTGCACCAGAACAAGCTGTTGTAGTTCGGATTTGAGCTCTTTATTCTCCTTTAGGATTAACGCCTCCTTTTGCTTCAGCTCTTCCAAGGGACGAAAATGGCTTCAGCTTTCTGACTAGCAAAGTAAGCCCCTTCCAGTTCCCTGTTGGCATTTTTGTAGTCCTCATCCCGGATCATGCCTAGATCCTTCTAGGCTAATGCTATTGTAGTGGCTCTTCTGAGAAGAAGGCAAGCAACAAGCTTGTTTTCTTCTGGGACTGTTGTAAGCACTTCAATATCTAGTGCTAGTGGTTCCTTGCAGAGCTTGGCATACACTTAGCTTCTTCCCATGTATTCACATCTCTTATTGTGGTGGCAGGGCATGAAAAGATGTGCGGAGCTATCAATTCCCTTTTATGATGGGAAGTTTGCATAGCATCAATTTCTGGTGCCATCCAGTTTGGGTCTTCTTCTTCATCTGTTTCAATGAAGTCTTCATCATAATCAGCCAGACCGGCGACTATTTACCCTTGCCTTTCTGTGCAGCCATAGGAACATGTTTCTGTGATGTAGCCTATGCTCATCATCTTCTGTTACCAGAGCGTCTAACTCTACAGCCGTGACTTTGATGTCTCATTTGAGTTATAGTTTTTCATCAAGGAGTTCCCTTTCCTTGTAATTCTCTGCCTCGAACTTCAGTATCCGGGCTTGCTTCTTTTCAATCTTGGATTGACATTCCAGAGAGAGTCTTGTTTATGTCTCCAACAACTTCTTGAGTTTTTCAACTCGTAGTTCAACAACTTGGATTTCTTCAGTTAATTGGGTAGCCTACTAAGCCTATTCCAGTAAGGCTTATTGGGTTGTAGAAGGTGGTTGAGTATTTGGTGATGATGGTGGTGTTCTTTGAGTATTGGTTGGAGTAGTTTGTTGTTCTCCAGAGCCACACTTTCCTTGAGCTATGCCACCAGTCCCTGGTGCTGGACTATCATCATCATTGTCATATTTCTTGTCATCACCATCCTTGTGATGTTCTGAAGGAGGGTCCTGAAAGTCGTTCTCATCGATCTCTTCCTCATCTTCAGAGACCAAGTTGATAACATATGGCAAAGTGACCATGTTGCTATTTACGTCCTCTTGTTCTGAGGGATATACTCGCAGGCAGTGACTTAGTCAATGCAGGGTCGAAGACCATCTGCTTCTTGTTTTGTTGATCACCATCTTGAAAAGCTGCTACAAGTTTCCGTGCCACTTCTATCAAGCAGTCTTCATGCATCAAAGAATAGTGGGAATAATTCTCCATAGGGAACATATAATGGATGTAGTTTTCCAGATCGAATGCTCGTGCTCTTCGTTCTTTATTATCGATCACTCTGGCGAATTCCGAAAGATCATCCTTTATGAGCTTTTTCCATAATCTAAAGCACTTGAGATTCTTATTCAGAATGACTGTCTGGAATAACTAGAGTACATTGAGTGGTGACTCCACATCAAATCACATGTAGATATCTGAGAAAATATGAAGTATCAAGCTTTCTGAGCATACCTGTGTAGAAACACTACGCTCGTTGGCTTGGACTTCTGGAGCAACTTGTGCATCAGATATTGAGTTGTGAGGAGAAGAAGTTTCCTCAGTAACCTTTCTTTCTACTTGAGCCTGAGAATTAAAATAAAAAATGCAATGTTTAGAAATGTTTGTCAGAAAGGAGTTGAAGAGATATGAGTTTAGGAGTATTTTACCTACTTCCATGTTAGGAAGCTCAGAATCATTTCTCTCAGAAACCTTGGAGGTCTCTGGTATCCTTTCTAGTGACTTTGCTTTTTCGGCATTGTCCATTTCCATTGGTGATGGGGAGGTTGCAACTGTATCGCCACCTAAGAACATAACATTTGATTAAGTAATGAAGTTGACAAGTTATTCAGAGAAAGTGTTGATTCTTGTTTTACATACCTTCTTAACAAAAGGCTCTAAAACAAGGTGTTGCAACCTCTGGAATCACTTGATATTGTGGCATTTCTACCACTTCGTTATCATTCTCAGTTGGAGCCTGTATAGAGACAAAATTAAGTTAAACACACATATAAATTTCAATAAAGACCAAATTGTTTCTTTTCAGAGATTATTGAGTACCTGTGTCACAGGCTCAAATTATTGATGTGTAGAGGTTGAAGGAACGTCTACTTCATTCAGATGGGTAGGCACAAATTTTCCCCCCTAGAGTTGAGTCTCCATGAAAGCCTGTAACAAAGGAAGTTTATGAGAAACAAGTTAACATTATTCAAATGATCACAAGTTAGATATACACTACTCTGTTACCTGGTTATCTTCAGGCAATTGGGCTTCCATTTCATGGTTTGAATTTTCTGGTATTTTGAACCTTTCCTCATGTTGTTCATTGGAGTTCCTGTCTCAATTTGAGGAACCTGCTTGGGTGCAGGAATTTCTTCAGCAAGTTTGTTTGCTGGCATTTCGAATGTGGAGGCAATGTCAGTATCCTCCAACATCCGATCACTTTCCACCAATTTTTCAACATCATCTTGGTGAGTGAATACTCCTTATGTTGGTGCTTTCTCGGTAATCGTAGCTCATTTGATCAGAGGAGTTGAGCTTAAGGCTCCACCATGAGTCTCCATCCGTGATCCCGTAAGTGTTTGTAGAAGAGAAGCATTATCATCAGAGTCGTCACTATCATAACATGGGATAGACTCATTGATTGCATTGTGTTCTTGCATGCAGAGCTCTCGAATTTTGTCTAAGCAGCATGTTCTTCTTTCAGAGATGGGGTCTCTCTGGACAAGTCTTGGTTGAGGGGCTTCAACCTCATCAACCCTTTCTGAGGGTTGGGTTTCTGAAATAACAACTTTTGCAAGCTATTTCCTTGTAGTTCTCTGCTTCTTGGTCCTTGGTTTCTTTGCAACGTGGACCTGAGCAGCTTCTCCCTCAGAAGCGTCTTCTCCTTGTGACACCAACTCTCCCTTAGCAGCTCTTTAGAGACTCATCATATGCATGTTTTCACATGTTATTGGTCACATGAATGTCTATGTGCTCTCTGAGCACTACCCCACATTTCTCCAGAAGATAACATATCTTTAGGCCATAGTGCATGTTTGCCTTAGTGTCAGCATGGCCTATGGCTACCTTGGGCTCAAATTCTTTGACACTGTTGATGAACATGGTGAATGCGTACTTACCCCAATTGAAGAGGTGTTCCTTCTCATTTACATGTTTATGGAGAATGGTCATCATCATCATCCAATGTTCGAGGTTATCTGATCAATGCCCCCTTTGTTGCCATCAACGCAACAGTGAAGTATACTGGCCAAGACATTCCAGTGCTCATAGAGGTGTCTGGTCCTAATATCTCCCAGCATGAACGTTGATGGACAATCGTTGATTTTTTCATTCGCGACTTTGTCAAACAAGATTTTGACATCATCATTAAAAACCTTGTCTCTTGTATTGATCTCAGAAACCTGGTCGTGATTATTCAATCGAAAGATTTTGCAGAACTTGTCACAGTCCTGGACTATCTCAGTACCTTAGACTTTTGTTTTAATGTACGTTTCTCCAATGCTACTGAGCTTTGAGTCTATTTTGGAGCTATTGTAGAACTCCAAAATATCCAGAAATGATAAGACACTGGGAGCAGTAGAAAGGAATTTCCTAATCCTGACTTTTTAAAGCATTTTTAGGACATAGTTCCTGTTTGGAGTAGAGGATATAGTAGCAGTTAAGTATTGAGCATCCATATGTGCTCTCAAGTTCATTTTGAGGCTGGAAGTCTAGTCCACTTAATTGAATTTATCCAAGAGACTTTTATTCAACATCTCTAAGTTTATCTCACTTTGCTTTTCAGTAGAGGAAATAGTCACAACTATGTTCTTGGAAGTAGTCTTCTTAGGAGCCATCTCTTACATAGTGGTGAGTGAGAGATTTGATATTAGTATTTGATCGAGAAGATTAGTCTATCTTTCAGAAGACTAGGCAAGAAACAAGAGATCTGTAGAAGAATTATCAGAAAAACTTGAAGGTTTTTGCTGTTTTGATGCAAGATGAAATTTCAGATTTGGTAAAAGTGTTTTTCTATACCAAAATCCTTCGTATATAGCAGATAAATAATACATATATACAACATACATATAGAAATTTAGTATGTGTAACTGTGTACACTGCATTGGCATGGTATATGTTTCCACTTTGCATTTAATGTTTAGTGGGCCATGAATGTTTTTCCAGCAGGCATTACTTGCCAAGAATCAATCTCATCCGTTGAGATGAAACATTTACTCATCAAGGGCTATATTTGAATATCTTTGCAATGATATCAATCAACAAATGTTCCCGTGTTCACTTAATGAATTTTGGCAAAATATATACATACATCACTATTTTTGTGTGAGAAAATACAGTCTTTGAACTTATCAATCTGATAATTGAGTCTTGCCTTACGTTAGTTAGCATAAGAATGGTAACAACATAAAACCGTAGACATATTTGACTTTCAGAAATTGTACTATTGTAGAATTTATGTTCCCCCACACTATGTGACTTTACAGAGTCTGATTCCCATTCTCAGAACGAATAGGTTGTATACCATTTAGCTTTTCTGGATACCCGTTCCAGAAACAACGAAAACTTTCTGAGTTCCTATCCTCAGAAACTCATTTTCCATCACTTCTTTTTCAAATATGTTAACTGAATACCTGTTTCAGATACTTATTTTCTATAATTCGTTTCTCACTCAAAACCTTAGCGAAATAGAACTTTTCAGTTCTTTTGGTAACTTCATTAACCCAAGACTAAGTCTTAAGGTTAAAAACGTAATTTCCTGTAGTGGCTTAGTGAAGATATCTGCAAGTTGATCTTCAGTACCAACTTTTAGAATCTCTATATTGCCTTTCTCAACATGTTCTCTGATGAAGTGGTGTCTAACATCAATGTTCTTAGTTCTTGCATGGAACTTGGGATTCTGAGTAATCGCAATAGCACTTGTGTTGTCACAGAAAATGAGATTTTTTTCTTCATTGAGTCCATAGTCTCTGAGTTGTTGTTGTATCCATAATATTTGAGTAGCACAACAACCAGTAATAATATATTCAGCCTATGTGGTAGAAGTAGCAATTGAGTTTTGCTTCTTGCTAAAATCATGAGATAAGTCTAGTGCTCCTAAACTAACAAGTTCCTGAAGCACTTTTCCTAACAAGCATTGATCCAGCATAGTCAACATCTGAGTAGCTAACCAAACTCAATCCACATTCTTTAGGATACCACAGTCCAACTTCTACAATACCTTTAACATACGTTAATATCTCCATAGCAATGTTGCAGTGTGATTGCATAGGATTTGTCTGAAATCTGGCACACACACCAACTGCATATTGAGTATCAGGCCTGCTTGCAGTAAGGTAGAGTAGTGAACCTATCAACTTCCTATATTTATGTTCTTCAACACTCTTATTAGATTCAATATAAGTCCTTTTGTTTCCTATGCTCATAGGTATCTTAGACTTCTTTTCAGAAGGCTTTAGATTGAACTTGCTGAGCATATCCTTTGCATACTTTGTTTGACTGATGAATATTCCATCGTTGAGTTGCTTGACTTGCAATCCTAGGAAATAGTTCAATTATCCCATCATGCTCATCTCAAATTTGCTTTTCATGATATTTGCATAGTCATTACAAAGTTGCTTGTCTTTAGATCCAAGTATAATGTCATCAACATATGCTTGAACTAAAAGTAGTTTCCCTTCATGGTTTAAAATAAATAAAGTTTAATCAACTTCACGTTTCTTAAAATTACTTTCCAGAAGGTATTTGGCCAAAGCTTCATACCATGCTCTTTGAGCCTATTTCAGTCCATACAGAGCTTTCTGTAACTTATAGACCATCTTACTTTCTAAGGAAACTTCAAAGCCTGGTGGTTTTTCAACATAGGCTTCCTCCACAAGTTCACGATTTAGAAATGCACACTTGACATCCATTTGGTAAACTTTAAAGTCATTATGAGCTGCAAAGGCTAGAAATAGTCTTATTGCATCTAATCTTGCAATTGGTGCATATGACTCATCAAAGTCTATGCCTTCAGTCTGGGTAAATCCTTTAGCAACCAACCTAGCCTTGTTTCTGGTTATTTCACCAGACTCATTCATTTTGTTTCTGAAAACCCACTTAGTTCCAATCACAGATATAAATGGAACTAGTTTTGAGACCTTATTTCTCTCAAATTAATCCAACTCTTCTTGCATTGCAGAGATCCAGTCTTGATCCTTTAATGCATCTTCAATAGTTTTAGGTTCAATGTTTGAGATAAAACATCCAAAGAGAGAATCAACATTTTCAGCGATTGCTCTCCTAGTTCTAACACTTTGATCAATGGGACTAATCACATCCTTTGCAGGATGATTTGTAATCCATTCCTAATGAGTTTTGAACTAGTAGGGTCACTATCTACGTGATCTGAATGTGAATCACTACGATTTTGGCTTGATACTACTTCAGTATCAGTGATATTTTGTACACTAGAAGTGCGGTAAATATCAGAGACTTGTTCAGTGTGAGAGATTTCTGAAATACGACTTTCAGAAAGTTTATTCCTAGAAAGGTCACTACGATGAATATTCTCAGTTTCCATTTCTGGTATTCTCATAGAATATTCTTCATCATCTTTAAGAGTCATCTGGTTATTACTAGGCACATCATACTTTTCTTCGCCAGACTCATCCTCTATGTTAATGACGAAGTTTCTCCTTTCTGAGGGTTCTTCTTTAGAATCATTAATTATAAGTTCTTTGAACCTATTTGAGAGTTCTTCATCATGGGGTATTTTCTTGCTTCCTTCGTAGAATACCACATGAATTGGTTCTTCAATCTTCTTTGTTATCTTGTTGTATACTTTGTTGGCTTTGATATTCATAGAATAACCAAGAAAGACACCTTCACCTGCCTTAGGTCGAAATGTTCTTAAGTATTCTTTTTCCATTGTTAAGAGAAAAAAATTTACAACCAAATACTTTAAGATGTTTTATATTAGGGGGTATACCAACCAAATGCTCATAAGGATTTTTGTCATGGTGTTTGTTTATCAAGCATCTGTTCTGAGTGTAGCATGTTGTATTTACAGCTTCAATCCAATAAATTTCACTTATTTCCGTGTCAACTAGCATTGTCCTTGCAACTTCTTTAATGGTCTTATTCTTCCTTTCATCAACACCATTTTGTTGTGGTGTCCGTACTGAAGATAGTTAATGTTGTATACCTTTGCAGGTACAAAACTCTTTTATGTACTGGTTGACAAACTCAGTACCATGGATTGTTCTAATTGAAGACACCTTGTCATTTTTCATGACTTCAAGCTTATTTAGTAAGTTTAGTATCTCCACCCTAGCATCAGATTTTTGTTTCAGAAAGACAACCCCGGTAAAACCGAGAGAAGTCATCTGCAACAACTAGACCATACTTCCTGCCTACATAACTAGTTACAGATGATTCAAAAAGATCCATGTGTAATAGTTGTAGTGGTCTAACATATGAATGCCTGGTTTGGACTTGAAAGAGGTTTTGTATTGTTTCCCCAATTGACAAGCAGAGCAGACACCGTCTTTTCTGAATGTTATTTTAGGTAATCCAACCACTAACTCTTTCTTTGCATGTTTGTTTAGAGTTTTGAAATTCAAGTGACTCATTCTCTTGTGCCAAAACTAGTGTTCAATAGCGTGACCTGATTGACTCACCATGAGAAATTCTTCAGTTGTGGCAGATGTCCAATCAGCGACATATAGACTTCATTTCCGCCTAGCAACCAAGACTGTCTGCTTTGACTCATTGTTGATCAATTTATAGGATTTCGATTAGATTTTCACCGAATATCCCCTATCTACAAACTGGCTCATGCTTAGAAGATTATATTTTAAACCTTTAACATGTAATATGTTAAGATTGTAAGGGGTCCCAATTTGGCATTGCCAGATCATATAGAAGGATTTAATTCTCCTCCAGGAATCCTGATGTTTGGTCCAGTATCTCATACTCTGTAATCGACCAAGTTTGCTTTGTCTCCTCTCATATGCTTCCCGCATCCACTATCAAATAGCAATTGAGCCTTAGTCCATGACACTATACAAAACAGGAAACATGAATTAAGTTCATGCCTCAGAAACAGAACCACTTAGACTAAAGGGTCTTCCTATGGGAATTCATTTATGAATGAATGTCTTAGGAGTAGGTTTTTGTCCATTTGGAATATAAGGAAGAATTCTAGAATCTTCAGAATTAAGATCAATTTTCCTTCCTGAAGTGTTCTTTGGTGTTCCTCGTGTTGGCTTCAGAGACCTGTTACATTTCTGAGTTTTCTTTTCAGCAGGCTTAGTCTTCCTGGCAAAATTTCTTCTAGCCCTGGCATTCAGTTTTTCAGTGGCTTGGAATTACTTCCACTTATGATAATTACTATAAGCAATTCTAGCTTTCCACCATCGTTCCTGTCCTTCGTTGTTGCATAAGGACCTTCTCGATAGTAGGATACCCAATACCATTTCGAGCACCATTGGCTTTCTGAACACGATTTTCAGCAACCTCACTAGTTTCTGCATCATCCCTATATCCATAGAATGGTACAGTATGAAATAAACCAAGTCCAGCAATGCTTCCCTTTCTAGTGATAAGACATTGTGGATGATCACAAGTCATATGATCATGTTTCTTTTCAGAAACCTTTTCCATAAGTTTCTTTGGGACTTGTTGTTCCTTCAAAGGTTTGGTCGCAACTGCTTTCCCTTTGTCAAGAACTTTAGCTTTCTGACCAATGTTATAGGTTTCTTTGGAACCTTTTTGTTGATTTTTTTACAAAGGTCAACCTTCTATCACTCTTTTTCTAGAGAAGTGGAGCTACTTGATTGGGCGTTAAGTCCAAGTACTCCTTTCTCAAAAGGGTCTCTCAGATAAGATTGAACCTCCGTGAGAGTGTCACTAGCTTTGACAATGATTTGAACGAAACCTCTTTCTTTCTGAGCTCATCATTTTAAGAAAGAAGTTTTTTCAACTTTTCATTTAGCTCATTCATGGCTATCTCATGAGAATTTTCATTCTCCGATATCTGAGATCTAAGTGATGCTATTTCAGCGTCCTTATTTCCAGATGCCTTGGTCAAGTTAGAAATCTCTTTTTCATGAGTTTATTTTCTTCTTCCAGAACCTTGGTCTTTGATTCAACAACCAAGAATTCTCTCTCATATCGATCAAGTTCACTCTTGACCAATTCCAAATCATTGATACCGTCATCATCACTTTCGTAGTACAAGAATAGTGATGTATTTATGACCTCATCAGCCATAAGGCATTCTTCAATGTTGGAGATGTCGGGACCTACTATCTCAGCAACTCGAGAAATGTCATTCTTCTTCTGGCCAAAGTCGATTACATCGTGAGTAATCCCACACAATTCTAGTGATGGTAATTTTGAGTCTTCTGAATCCTCATCTTTAGAATCCGACTCAATATCCAGAGCATCAAGTTGAATTGGGATCTTCTTTCTCTCTTCAGTGAGCAAGGCGCTCTGAATCCTTTTGAAAGTTCTTCTCTCCATTTTGTCACCTGTCTTAAACTTGTTAAAAAAAGGACAATTACGTTTAAAGTGGCCGGGTTTCTGACAGTAGAAGCAGATTTGATTTCCAATTTCAGCGACTTCAGTACTAACAGCTTTCTAAGCAGGGTTGTTCAGAGAGTTGTTCATTTGGATGTTCTTGTACTGATGGTAGTTTGGGCCGAGATGCTTTTCAGCTTCTCTTTTGCTTTCCTCCTTTCTATCTCTTGGCTCACATATTTCTTCATGTGCCGCACATCAAGAGAATTTTCTTATGACACTTCCTTGGTACCCTTCTTTTCAGAAGTACCTTGTGTAACTAGAGCAACACTTTACAACTCTTTAGCTGCAACTAAACCACATTGGGTTGTCTCAAAGTTCACAGTGGCGAAATGTGAAAAGAGTTCCACTGGAGTGATTTGTGGCATACCTTGGTTAAAGTAGAAATATTGGGCATGTTCTCAATTTTGGTTCAAACTTCTGACAATGGTTTTCACCTATTCAGAATTTGAATATCTGTCACTTTCTCCTAGTGCAGCCATATCACTCATGATAGTAGTAAACCGAAAATCAAGTTCTTCCAGAGTTTCAGTGGGACCCTGTTTGAAATTTTGAAACTTCAATTTCAGAACTTCGAAC